>JARLTB010000132.1:600000-867500 GCA_030141615.1 Unio pictorum | reverse complement strand
TGTACGTGTATATACGTATGACTGTACATGTAGTGGATCCGTGACTGGTACGACCGGACGATCCAAGGACATGGTGAAACTGTGCGGTTTATCAGTGTATGAATCGTACGACTGTACAAGTGTCAAGAAGCATATGTTTGGTGCAATTGTTGTTTCAATTGGTACATTTTGATGTACATGATATTATTTTGAAGCTTAGTTGTATTCCATGATATTTATAAATTGTACTTACAGTGCAGAACATTTAAAGCGTATTTGAATACCTTGAGATTGTTTGAATCTCAATCCTAATCCATTAATTATGTGAATATCTTACAGTGTATACTATTATTTTAAACGATGTTTCTTGAATCTGTATTTCAGATTGATATCATAATTTTGGTTTAATTTTCAATGTGCGAATGTTTGTATAGAGTGATTGCGTCAATCGTATGTTGAGAGCCTGTGATAATCATTGTATTCATACTTCATATATTTTTTAAAAATACTTATTAAGTTCATAATTTCCATCTTAAACACATTGTGTTTGAGTTATTCCTTTAATCCAAAATCCACTCGGTTTTCATTATGCATGTCAGGGGTTATTCTATCAATGTTAAATTTGTATTTAGAGGGCTTAATTTGAACCATAACTTCTTATATCATTATTAAGAAAAATATTTGTATCGATATATATATATATATATATATATATATATATATATATATATATATATATATATATATATATATATATATATATATATATATATATAAAAAGAATACTTGTAGATCGTTAATGATAGGTTCTACAACTCCTTGTAACAGTGCCTGTGTAAATAAATTTTGCGGATATCATTTACAAAGTACACGTCCTGCAAGTCTAGAACCAAAATGTTGAAATGTTGTATTGTAGTCAGAGGAGAAACAAATTAGCGAAAAATCAGCAGAATATATATATAAATACGACTCAATTAAAAGTCGTTAACCTTTAAAGTAGAGATTTATTCCTAATGTCTTAAGTAAGGAAGATATAAGTCTCGTTGTTAATCTTAATCATTTCTGTAAATTCAATATCTGAGATTATTACATCCCTAAGACCTGATGATATCAATGAACATAATTTGGAGTATGCTATAGTCCCTGTATGCAACTTTATTATATACTCATGTCATTTATGCTCGCTACATGTATATCTTTTTTTAGCAATTATATTAAGAATACCACGAATTGTTGCTGAAGCAGAGAGGCTTTGGGTTTCCATCAGACTAACTGTTCATAACAAATAATCGAAGCCGCAAAAAAGAACATCACACACATAGTCCATTTAGCCACATTATCCCACTACAATACTAACATCATCGAGAGTTCCAGCTGCAAAGAGCTCTTCGAGATAACTAACAAACTAATATCAAGGAACAAATGTACACCACTTCTAACTACCTTATCGCCAGTAGATATCTCGGACCTATTTGCAAATTTCTTCCGTGACGAGGTAAAAACCATTAGAGATACGCTAGACACAATTTCAATTGACTCGTCGTCACCATAAAGTTGCTATATAGAATTCAGCAACAACCATTAGGTGCATTTGAACCTGTCTCCTAGGGATTTAGTACGGAAAATCGTGATGAAGAGTGCAACAAAGTCATGTGAACTTGATCCAATTCCATGATCACTGCTGCTTGAGTGCTTAGATCCAATATTGCCTTCGCCAACTGATGTTATTGATATCTCTCTCATCCGTGGAATTCCCATCATTTTTAAAAACTGCCAATGTAAAGCCTCTGCTGAAAAAAACCAACACTTAACAATAACAATTTAATGAACTCACGCCCAGTTTCTTATCACCAGTTCATATAAAAAGCTTAGAAAACGTTGTTCTAACCCAACTTGTATCTCACTTGAATTCAAAAAGTCCTTTAAGCAATGTACAGTTTGCATATCGCCCTTGTAACAGTACTGACACTTCACCCTCTGAAAGTATTTCATGACATTCTCTCTGCTTTGGGTAGCGGAAAGATTACATCCCTCCCCTTCTTTTATTTGTCTGCCGCATTTGACACTACTTCACCGTCTCCAGCATGTATCTGGTATTCACAATACAGCCTTACGGTGATTCAAGTCCTATTTGATCAACATGATACAAAATGTATCAGCAAATGGAATACATTCCAGCTGAGTTGATCAATGATGTGGTCTTCCATGGGGGTCTGTTCTAGGACCTGATCTTTTCATTCTATACATTCAGCCGCTCACAAGTGTCATATATCATCACCCAATGTCTCGCCATTTGTGCGCTGATGACACCCAAATATAGAGAGGAGCATTTCTGCTGTGAAATCATGGATGACATGTAACAAGCTGCAGACGAATGATGATAAAACTGAGGCTTATACAATCACAACACAAAGACTTTATAATTCATATCCTTTGCATCAAACAATAAATATCAGCAACACCAACGTTAACTTCACACAGTCTGTACGAAACCTAGCTGTTGCTCTATTCAGTACTCTCATATTGCACCAATATGTGATGAATATATACAAGGCTGCATATCTTCAGCTGAAACGCATCAGCTCCATTCGCAAATATATTTCAGTTGATGCCACTAAAACACTTGTGTGTTCATTAGTACTTTCAAGACTGGACTATTGTAACTCAATTTTGTCTGGTTCGTCATAATATATTTTCCAGAGACTTCAAACACTGCTGCTCAGATTATCTTTAGAGTACCACGATCAAAGCACACCTCCCCATTGCTCTGTACCCTACACTAGCTATCCATTCGATCCAGAATCAAACACACACTTTGTTCTCTATGCTGCTTTTCACTGATGGATTCCAGTCCAGCCTACCTATCTGGCCTCACTCATATGTACACACCAGCAAGATACTTACGATTCTTTCAGACAATCGTATACTCATTATTTCCACTACGAAAACAAAGTCATATGGACAACGTTTATTTGTATACCAGGGCCCAACAACGTGGAATGAATTTGCCTATTGATATGAGACCAAAAGAACAAACATAAAGACCTAAATTGTTTCTTACCTTAAATATTTTCAGTATTTGTTTGTTTTCCAAGTTCATGGCATTTGCTTTTTTTTTTGTAATCATATCGTTATTGTCTAGCTTTATTATCTCCATATTTTTCTTTGCCTTTCTTCTAAAATCTTCTACCTCACACTTAAAATCAATAAAACTGGTTATCATCACTTGTAACGGTATTACTATGTACAAAGGAGGGTGAGTAGTCCGTCCGCTTGTCTGAATAAAGCTTTCGCATGACACCACGAAAAGCTCTGATGAGAAGTTCTACTGTACGTTCTTCCATCGTTCTGGTCAATTTGAGAGTGACATGAATACTGGAAGGTTAGACACTATACACTGAACTGACATGAATATATAGGGGTTAAGGTCTTTAAAATGTAGTAATCTTACTTTTTGAAGAAAAGATTAAACGAACGAATCATTTTGTTGAGAAAGTAGAACCAAAAACAAAAAGAGTTGAAATGTGACTTATCGCCTCGCACAGAAGCCTAAGTCTTGGCGCAAATTCATGCAATTGATTTTGAAGATGACTTGAGCCCGAATCAAGACCCAGACAATCAACATCCAAGCAAAGCGCACCAGTAAACCCTGAAAAGATCTACGGCTTACACGTACGCTGTGAAGTTTAAAGATTTCAAGTCCAACGCACCTTTAGAGAATAAAGAGGGGTTCATTACAGAGATGTGGGAATCTTTGTTAACTACAGCTGAAAAGCAATGTCAAGCCAAAGAAGACGATCGTTTAAGACGTTCTATTCATCACGATAATTTGAAGTCTTCCGTTTGGATCGAGTTTATGGTCCCATTAGAATTGATAACTTCCAAAGGCATCGACCAGATTCAGCACGTGTAACAATCCAATGACAAGATTCACATCACCGATGGAGAAGCAGCACTGTGTATGACTCACGTTTCTCTTCCCCAAGGGACAGGACGCAAGAAGGTGTTTATGGTCGACAACCATCGCAACACCAAAATGAGCCTCGTCCGAATTACCAATCCTCAAGATCAGATGTGCGTTTCACCCGTGCCATCGTCGTGGGACGAACCTATGCCGACAAGAACGACACGGCAAAATGGAAAACTATTCAACAATCGGACTGAGCCAAACAATGAAGTGAAGTAGAACTCCTGTTACAGCAAGCGGGGATATCCAAAGACACCCCCTTCGGCATTCCAGAAATGCAAACTTTGGACGATGGTTCCACGCTACACCTTGAATGTACACCCTCAATAAGTGTTTCGAGGCAAAGATTTCAAAGACGGAAATACAATCACGTCCATCATCACGATGAATATTTTGATACCATCACCAGTATCGCCGGATTCCTGGGATATAATTATTATTGCGAGAAATGTGACTATGGTTATAACAATCGAGAACAACACAAGCATTTTGGATCGAAATGTAAGGGATGTTTGACCTATCAACTCTGTCCGGACAAAGGACAAGAAATAGTACATTGCCCAGCTTTTCCGCGCACTTTGTTCAGTTCTACCTGTTATCAACAACATTTGAAGACAGAAGGTTCACTACAGAAAAGTGATTGTCAACTTCTGAGATTGTGCCCTTCTTGTGGACAAGGCATTCGTACCATGCATGTCAAGGTAAGAAACGATGTCACATTTGTCTTCAAATCGTGGACTTGGAACACGAATGCTACATTCAAAAATACCAACCCCAACATGATGACCAAAACTTGTTGAAGTTTTCTGCGCTTGGTGCCAGACTCACATCACGGACCACTTCGATTTTCAGGAAGAAATACTAAAGTATTGTCTTTCTAACGTGTACATTTTACGGTGATGCTGTGAAAAATTTTGAGAATTGTTCATGGAAGACGGAGGGATCGATCCTTTGAAAGAAGCTTGTACCATCTCCAAAGTATGTTCCTTAGTATACCAAAACCGATTCATGCCCGAAAACACCCTGACTGTCATAACGACGAACTTTCTGTCAAACGTCAATACTCGGTCAAAGCCCTACGCTGGCTACATTACTTGTCCTACAAGGAAGACAAAAGGGTCCAACATGCTCGCAACGGAGGAGGCGAAAAGACCATCGGAACGTATTTGATGTATGGCTGGGACTTAGAAAACCCTCAAATCGTTTACGAGTGTAACGGATGCTTATGTCACTGATGTCCCCTCTGCTAGCCTCAGCGTGACACCAAAAAGTCTTTACAACGGACTATGGATGCATTATACGAGATTACATGTCAGCAACGTTTGAAGTTAGAACACCCAGGATACCAAGTGGTGGAAATGTGGAACACGAGTACGATTACCTTTCTAAAACCGATTCCTAGTTTAAATGCATCGTGGAAAATTACAAGTTGGTGGATTCACTGAACCCTCGCGATAGTTTGTACGGAGGACGGACAATTGCCACATGTTTGCTGTACCAAGCGGACGAGGAAAAAAGATAAGAAATCAAATATTTGGACGTGTGCAAATATTGTGACTTTCCCATAGGGTATCCACAATTGATGACGGAACACATTGAGCTGGACAACATTCGACAGTACAAAGGTTTTATCAAGTGCAAAATCTTACCTCTCAAGGACTTGTACCATCCCGTCTTATCTCACCATTGCAAAGGAAAACTGATGTTTCCTTTGTGTCGTACTTGTGCCGAAATGTGTAACCGATACCAGCCTTGTCAGCACATCCAGGAAGAACGCGCCTTGACTGGAAAGTGGGTTAACGTGGAATTGTTCAAAGGTCTAGACCTGGGATAACAACTGTTAGAAGTGTACGACATTTTACCACTTTCCCAAGACACGAGAATACCACAGTTTCCCCCATGCACATTAAACAAAATGTTAAGCAATATGTTATCTATAATTATTCCCCCAAGAGAAATATAATAGTCAGTTCGAATAAAAATGCACATTAATTCCGTATTCAAAATCGTCTTTATGTATTCTAATGATTGTATTACGATATTAATATGCCTATTTACATATTATATACTACTGACAAAGTCAATAATTTGAAAGTAATCACAAGTATAGGTTGTTTCCTGCGTGTTTTGTATTAACTTATTCCCTTGTCTAAATGTGTCCCTTTGTCTTGAGTATAATCTGGTACCCTGGTCTCCCACGATGCTCCAAACACGAGGTTAGGTCCGCACCGATCAATGGCCCATACAGTTGGATAAGTTCACGATGGTTGAAATAATGCAAAATATAAAAATGGGTCTGCGATAACAAAATTGAACTAAATCAGTTATTTGTAGCGCATATCCGGCAGCATTTTCCAGAGACGTCATTAGGTGAGGGTGGGGGCTTTTGTCGAATTCGCATGGGCTATACAGTTGCTGCAGGGTAAATCCAGATTATTTAAGTGTGAATAATAATAACTAAAACAGTTTTAAAGAATAGAAATAAATGGTGTGTGTGTGATGGATTTTTAATGTATCTTTCACAACTGTTCAATCATACCCTTACGACGTCTGCAATATTGCAGTTTATGGTGATGCCGAGGACTGGGACATCATGCAGCAGACATGCGGCGCGATGTCCCACACAGTCACATTATCCTGATGGCTGGCCGACCAGTCCAAACACTAAACTCGTAATGCTGAGCGCCTAGCGATGCAATTGTTAGTATGCTCTAACCACTTAGGCCACTGAAGCGGTCGGTTTTCATGTGCAATGTAGTATAAACAAGTTGTCACGTCTTGTCAGCCCCTGATAGTAAGTCTTGTCTAAACTAAAGTATTATTACAAGACATGGTTTCATCTGTAAACAGTGCCGCATCCTAGAGTTGATCTATTACACCAGATTACGGTGACCAGTGAAAAGACCCGGCATATTGAATCGGGCCACGGCACAAGCATTAGATCACGCAACTTCCCACCTATGTGTTACAGCTTAGTCTTAAGATCAGAGGAACCCGCGAAACGGAACTGGATGCGTGGATCCTTCCCCATGTGGACAGACAACGAGAAGGACATCGTCCACTATGTTGATTAGATCAGGTCACAGCGACACCCAATCGGAATGGAGATAAAGGGAGGGTGTTGTAACAATTAGATCCGTTTTATAACTTCTAGACAGCAAGCTAAAATGTAGTCTCGACAAGGAAGATTGCTGAACAATATAGGTTTTCTCCGGGAAGCGACTCGTAATTTGGAGAGGAGATTCAACGGAAAGACGGAAAGACAAAGCTTCGTACAGGAAGCTTGGGGGGAGGGGCGAGGGGCAATTTCAGGTTCAATTCAGTCCAGAGTCTCTAAGAGGCGAGGTGGAAGTACGACTAGCAGAGAGCAGTCGGCGTGGACAAAGTATATTAGGAGGAGAGAAGGTGAATAGAGGGAGGAGGAGGAAAAGTAGACAGTGGTAGAACGTGGATAAGTAGAACGTGGAGAAGGAAGAGTAGTTTAAAGAAGTCGATGATAAGAACGAATTTGGAGAAAGTCAGGTTGAAGAAAAAAAAGGAATCGGAGGAATAAGAGAGAGGAATATACAGATGAGTAAAATACATGGCCAGTTGGAAAGCTGTTTCACACTACTAAAGTGTTGTCACAGGCTATCACAGGGTCGAGCGGAAGGAGAATACTTTTGAAATTTAAAGCACGTGACTATTGAATGGTTATTAAATTGTTAATTGCTGAATTTGATTTTTGTTTGTATATTCAATCATTTAATCGTCGGCATTGCTGATTCAGAGCTTAAAATCTATCTTTCACTAATTTAACTTCCGACTCTTGTTTTTTTTTTCTTTCGAAACGCTCTTTTTTATATTTATTATTGAATCCAATTTTACTACATTTGCAAACCAAAGTCTATAAAACTTCACAATGTGTATTGTTGATAATGCTCTTGCGACAAATTCGAATACCGAGAATACGTTCACATACGACATTAAAAAAACGAAAAAGATTTGCAGTTAATCTCGACTGACTTCTATATTTCATACTAATTACTTCTATCATTGTAAGCAATCTTATGCAGGTGCGTGTCGTGATTAGCCACCCTTTTTGTAACGTATAATATCTTTATCTAAGTATTTTATTATTAGAATAGATGATAGAAGTAGGAAATTTAAGTTACTAACCGAACTTGAATGTCACGTTGGCAGTGGTTTACACAGATCGGATAGAGAGAGGTTGACTATCAACAAGAAAGCATTTCCAAAACAATGGATTGTAACTAATTGTGGAATTTTGAGAAGCGACATAAGTTACAAATTGTTTATATTGAAAAATACGATTAATTAACATGTGAAATGCGGAATTAAAGTGTTATTTGTAATGTATGTTGTACATTAATTTGACAACATCCCTTAATCCCCAGATAAATATCGAGCTACCTGACGAATCACGTTTTTTCCCAGGACAATGCAAATCTCTTCCTCGTTCTTGTTACCCACACTATTGAGGGTTAGGTCATGTCAGGTCACTTTTAAATTCGAAAGACGTGATTAAATATGTTGGGATTTTTTGTATGATCAATAATAGTCAGTGGTGAATTTATTAAACCACTGTTTGATCGGCATATAGTGTTTTAGTATATTAATTCATTTGTGTGTAATTTTTAAACTAGGTTAACATGCAAAGTAAAATAACAACGATAATGCGTTCTATCCCACACAAAAATAGAAGGACAATTTTGGTTCGAGGTTTTATTATGTATGCAGCATTACATATAGAAAGGGCAAACTGTTAGTTAAAATATATTATTTGTACAAATTACATACATATATATATATATATATATATATATATATATATATATATATATATATATATATATATATATATATATATATATATATATATATATATGTAGTTCTTTCCCAGCCTGCGGTTTTTTATGATTGGTTAAAATTGCAACATTCTAAATACCTGATAGGAAGAGAAAATAAATTTGTGGTTGTGTGCCAAAAGCCGAATTAGATGTCGATTTATGATGTATCCTGAACTTCTAACTTTTTACATATATATATATATATATATATATATATATATATATATATATATATATATATATATATATATATATATATATATATATGTTAGGATTGATTTTTTAGTGAAATTAATAAGATTGATATTTTCTTTAAATTGTATTATTAAAGCAATGTTTTATGCATTTATAGCAAAATGTTGGCAACTTAAATCATTAGCTATACGAATGTACATTATTGTGTGGAAGTAGGTTATAATGCAAAAATCAGTCAGCTTCTAAGTCTTATCAGTGAAACATATATTCCGTAAAACCAGGCATTGGCAAAAAGTCTAATTCGGTTAATAAAAAAGTAGAACAAGCTTCCGTGCTGACGTAAATAGAGAATGGTTCTTAACTAATGATAGACAGTCGTTTCTACAAAATGGTTCTTATCTAAAGATTGACAGACATTACAGCTGACTTAATATTTTAACTTGTTCCTGGTTTAGAAAATTTAAGGAATTATCATATTTGGATCTAACTAGTGCCAAACGAACTACAAATCTGAGTTGTACCTTATGTCAGATGACGTCAAATTAAGCCGGTTTTGACCAGGAGAAACTGATTTTTACTTGATGAGAATAAACATCTATTTTCAACGGTACGTTAACCAGACACAGGATACATATAAAAGACCACGCATTTAAGGGTCAGGTCAGATCCGTTCCGACAAAGAAAATAGATGCTTGTCTTCTCATTACAGGTAAAATAATTGTATATTCGTAACTTCTTTAGAAATAAGTATTTTTAATGATTGAGATTTTAATGGTAAAATTGTTTTGTGTGCAACATTGCTACTGAATTCTTTTATTGATAATATATTGTAACGGAATGTTTAAATGTTCTAAAGAATTATTATTTAATTATATTTATGTATTTTTTATTGTAAAGGTTGAATTCACTACCAACTTCATGTTTAGATTTAATATTGAAATAAAGTATTCTTTAAGTAAGAAAGAATATTATCTAGCAATATATTCTAAATCAATATTCTATTTTAAAATAAGTAAAATGCATTTCTTTAAATTAGTTGTTACACTAATTATGGTCATTACATTTTTATATCTTGGCTATCTTGAAAATGATTGAAATTAACTATTTGTATAATATTCTAAAAAGTAGAAGTTATACGAATAAATGAAGTGGGAAAGCTGGGAAAAGGAAAATATAATATGTATTGCATGAACTTTTATTATAAAGTTTTAGATGTGTTTCTAGAATGTAGTCAATATATTTGTGTTGTTTAATTAAATAAAAGTCAGTTCCGTACCGACAAAGAAAATGGATGTTTGCCTTCTCATTACAGATGTAGCTGTCTATCATCGCGGCGGCTATCAGTTCAGATATAGCTGGTAGCTGTCTAATATCATTCAGTGTAGCTGTCTTATCATCGTGGCAGCACGCTTTTAAGAGAGCCTGAATTCTTTCTTCTCTCTCTTTCTCTCTCTCACCATGGATATCGACGCTTCCTAACTTGCGAGTAATTCCTTCTCATAACAAGAAATGAGAAGAAGGTTATGAAAAGCTATCACAACATACTACATAAAAGAAACTCTTTCATAACATATATATATATATATATATATATATATATATATATATATATATATATATATATATATAACTATCCTGTTTTAGCATTTTAAAAACGTTACAGCTTGAAGTTAGAGCAATATGTCACTTTTGATTATGTAAACAATAAGTATTCTGGTTATTTGGGGAATATTGTTAAACCTGCAAATAAAAATTCAGAGAAATCCAACTTCTTGATTTTGACCACCACCCCCAAATCTAACTAACGTAGGGTAAGCTCAAGAAGTCTTAATTGTTCTAAGTTGGCTTCAGGAACAATCCAGGAATTTGTGGGTGGTTTAACCTGAAGAAGAAAACAAATACAACATTACATAGAAACACATCTTATATATTCACTGTGCTGTCTAGAAGTGTTGTACACCCGGAGATGAAGTAGCTGAATGAGACCAGCCCTTGAAAGGAGCTTGTAGGATTCGTCTATTCAGATACATACCTTGACACTATATATTTATCTTAAATTCGAATTGTTTCGGTTCACATGTATTAGTTCAAAAAATATTGGTAAAACATAGAAATGCAAGTGAATAAAGGCAAATATTTAGTCTAATTTTACTTCTCTTTTCCTACTGTAGATTTTGATCTTCCGAATATGATGACCAACATTATCTATATTTAGCCTTATATACATGTTTCAATATATTATATTTATATATGAATGATATAATGGAAGTTTTATTTAGTGACCGAATGTAAGTATTACGCCGACAGTATTATACAGAGATCGGTGAGATGGGGATTGAATTTATGGATTATGGATTCTAATTAATTTTGGAGTTTTTAAAACATGTGTACACGATAAATCAATTAAAATCTGAAATAGATAATTAAAGTGTCGTTTATTAACTTAAAAGGATATATTATTATTGACAATATCCGATAATTCCTTAATCTATGGATCATATTGAGTTACATGATGATGCATACTGTTCCTAGTACAATGCAGTTATCTCCCTCATTCTCGTTACCCACGCTACTGAGGGTCATGTCAGCGGACTTTAAAATACACGTGATATAATGTGTCATGAAGATTGTTATGACGAATAAATAAGAAACAGTTAGCAGGTTAAAAACTAGGCTGTGGTAGGATAGATGATGATAGATGATGAGAAGGCAACATGATAAAAATGCCAAAAATAACTATCAGAGGTGAACTTTTTAGAACAGTACGTTTAATAGGCCTGTCTTGGATTATTATCTTAATTTATGTATGTGATGTTTAACTAGATTTCCAAAGAGCTTTTAATAGCACACGACAATGCGTTCTATCGACAATACACTTAGGAGGAACACCGCTCAGGTGGCCTAGTTGTTAGAGCATCCGCCTCAGATGCGGGAAGTCGTGGTTTCAATCCCTGGAGAGTCAAACCAAAGACTTATAAAAATGGTACTAACAGATGCCTCGCTTGACGTTCAGCATTAAAATGTTAGTGTCAGTACTGGTCGGCCTGGTGTCAGGATAATGTGACTGGGTGGGATATCATGTTATATGTCTGCGGCATGATGCCTCAGTGCTAGATATAACTATAAACAGCCACACTGCCACACCGCAGACATAGTAGCAAACATTTGTAAAGTATAGTATTGGAACTGAATGAAGAAATATATTTGGTCTCTTTGTTTTACATATTTAGTTCATACTGCTTTGATCTTCCGAAAAAGTCATGTACAGGTGTGTACCATGATGACCTGCCCTATCCATGTTGAGCCTTGTATACAAGTTTCTAATTATTCAATTAGTATGTATGTATGTATGTATGTATGTATGTATGTATGTATGTATGTATGTATGTATGTATGTATGTATGTATGTATGTATGTATCTCTGATGTATGTATGTATCGATGCATGCACAATGGATATGTGTTTGTATAGATGTATGTATGTGTATGCATGCGTGCGTGTATGTGAGTTATTATATATATATATATATATATATATATATATATATATATATATATATATATAATTCTTCACACTTACATATTCAGGACACGCCCATTCTAGAATCAAGCATGGGTCAGTTGAACGAGATTTCGAGTATTTTTTCTGTACATCATGCAGTGCACTCAACATAAGAATTATATATATATATATATATATATATATATATATATCTTTGTTTTCATTTTTTTGGAAACAACTTAAAATGGATTTAATAATTAATAAATAAATAAAATAGACCGTTTGGAAACAAGACAGGAGTCAAATAAATTCATAAGGGTATGCCATATGTCAGTTCATTTTCGACAAACTTGTTTATGATAAATGTCACTTCCTTCAAGAAGAGAATACAAAATGCCTCACATACGCGAACGACATTGCAGAAATATGGACTGGGTATTGCAAAGAACTCTTCAACCATCAGTCCACAGGAGACCCAAAGGGGCTTGACGTTCTGAACTCCTCAAATGATGATGATTTTTTACATTTTCAAAGAGGAGATGGAGTTAGTAATAATAACACTGAAGAGTGGAATGGCATCTGTAAAAGACAACAACCCAGCTGAACGTATCAAAACTGGGAGGGGGGATAAGGGGAATATTTGATGAAGCTACAAACAAAACTGTGCTACTAAATCTTGTAGACAGGTGAATGGCCAACACAGTGGACCCAGTCACAGATTATTACACTCCCCAAAAAGGGCAATCTCCAGCTGTGCCAAAAATAAAGAACTATCAGTTTGATCAGCTCTTCAAGTAAGGAGATGCTGAAGATCATCTTTAACACACAAAAATCACAAGCAGAAGAAATAAACTCTGAAAAACAGCACGAGTTCCGGAGTAAAGCAGCACAACAGAACAAATATTCAATCTCAGGGTTATGTGTGAAACTTACTCGCAATATCAACAAGAGATCTAGCATGTGTTCATAGATGTCAATAATACCGTTGACGGAGTTAGTGCGTGTGACATGCTGGACCATATTGAAGAAGTACAACATCGATAAAATAACTGACCAATACCTTCAAGCATCTATACGTCAAGGCTACCAGTGCAGTAATTGCCAACGTTTATGTGGGGGACTGGTTCCAGAGAGCAGTTGTAGTACGGTAAGGCTGTCTCTTGTCACCCACGCTTTTCAACATCTACTTGGAGTGCAACATGAGCGAGGCCCTGGAAAACACTGTGCTACAGTGGAGGGCGTAACATCGCCGATCTCCGCTTTGCAGACGACATTGATGGGCTGGCAGGCAGTAAAGACCAGCTTGCCACCTTAGTGAAGAATCTGAATGAAACATCTACCAGAATTGATATTAAGTTCAGTGCTGAGAAGGCACAGCTGATGACAAATAGTGGCAAACAAATCTCAGCCAAGTCAGAGAACAATAACTGGACACAGTAAGCCATTTCAAATACTTTGGTTTCATAATCACCGAAGAGGGATCAAGAGCAGACAATTTGTTACGAGCAGCACAATCAATGGCAGCTATGTCAAAGTTAAGACTCATCTGGAGAGACAAGAATGTCTGCCTGGAAACTAAAAGCAGACTATTGAGAGCACTAGTCATCTCAATCTTTTTGTATTAATGTGAGGCCTGGACCTTGCCAGCAGAATTACAACGAAGAATCTTGGCACTTGTAATAAGATGCTACAGAACCATCCTTTGCATTTTTTAATTTACCACATCACAAATGAATAAGTGCATAACGTCATCAAGCATAAAGTTGTCCAATATGAAAACTTCCTCACAAAAGTCAAAAAGAGAAAGCTGAACTGGTATGGCCATGTCACTAGAGCCAACAGTCTATCCACAACAGTCCTCCAAGGCAGCGTCAAGGGTGGCAGAAGGAGAGGTGGACATAGAAAGAAGTGGTATCACAAGATCACAGAATGGACCAGGGAAGTTTTGCGAAGACACAGGCATTGGCACATGTTTGAGACAAGTGGAGAGAACTGGTCAGATGTCAGCAACATAGCGACTCGACGACCACACTAGGTCAAGAGACTGATGATGATGATGATGATGATAATGATGATGATGATGATGATGATGATGATAATGATGATGATGATGATGATGATGATGATGATGATGAAATCCATTGTACTACATTTGCAAATAAAATTTATAAAAACTCACAATGTGCTATACTGACAATACTCTTGTACACAAATATGGATATCGTAGAATTTCCACATACAACATTAAAACAGAAAAATATATATGCAGTTAATCTTGATTTACTTCTTTCTTGCAGCTAATTGTTCTATCATTCGAAACAATTTTATGCAGGCGCGTGCCATGAGCAAGCACTAGATTTTGAACCTAAAATAATTTGTATTATAAATAGACTTCAGAGAACTAGAAGGTTGAAGATACTAACCGAAATAGAGTTCCATATTGGCAGTGATTTATACAGATCGGCTAGATGGGGGTTGACTATCAACAAGAAAACTTTTCCAAAACAATGGATTGCAATTGTTTGTCTAGTTTTGATAAGCGAATTAAATTTCAAGTTGTTTAGATTGAAAGATAAAATAAATTAAAATAGGATATTCAGAATTAAAGTGTTATTTGTAATGTATAGGATAAATTAATATTGACAACACCCCTTTATCCATGGGTACATACTGAATTACATGATGACGCATGTAGATGTCTTTCTCGTTCTCGTTCCCCACGCTATTGAGGGTCAGGTCAAAAGACTTTTAAGTACGATAGACGTGTGGTAAAATGTGTCCTGAAGTACTTATGTGAAGAATAAATAAGAAACAGAAACCTATAAGCTGGTAGACGGATATACAATAAAAGGGTATAAAGGATAGAAAAATACAGCAACACCCCCACCCCCACCATCTGAACAAATAACTATCAGTGGTGATTAGTTTAATCAGGCTGTCTTTCATTAGTATATTAATTTAAGTTTTCCATTTTTTAAAAATACTTGCAAGCAAATTTTTAAAATACTTGACAATGCGTTATATTGGCAACACACATTTTAGTTACATTTGTTACAATTAAAACTAGAAAGGGCGTATTGTTATTTAAAAGATATTTCGTTTCTTTGAGTAGTACTTTTAGATTTCGATTCAAGTAAAGCCCCAAACGTAACTTATACGTTAGAACCAATATCAAACATACGATTAACCATTGACCTTGTAATTATCTATCAATCTATCTTGTAAGATTAATGGTTTCAGATACAGACAATGAAATAACCATTGCTCTTAAATTCTTTTTTTTGGTTCATATGTATTAATTTATAATATTTTCAAAATTTATAACTGCAAGTGCATGAAGGTAGATACATGTATAAGATCTTTATTTACATTTTTATTTTATATTGCTTTCCTTATACAGGTGTGTGCCATGATGACCTATCCTGTTTATATGTTGAGCCTTGTATACATGTTTCTAAGTATTCTATTTATATATTAATGATAAACTAGGAAGTTTTATTCGGTGACCGAACTTCAGTGTCAGGTTGACAGTGGTTGACAGAGATCGGCAATATAGGGGTTAACTACCAATTAAAGCTTATCTATAAAAGCATAGATTATAACCAATTTTGGAGTTTTTACAAGACATATGTTACAAATATTTTATACTAAACGATACAGTCAATTAAAATATTACATACAAAGTTAAAGTAACATTTTTTAATGTATAGTTTATTTAACTATTGACGACACCCCTCAATGCCCGGAAAATGTTGAAATACAAGATGATTCATGTTATACCCAGTTTACTGCAGAATTCTTCCTTGTTCAGGTTACCCACACTATTGAGGGTCCAGTCCGGTCACTTTAAAATAAGATAGACGTAACAAAACGTGTCCCGAATGTCAGTTTGAATAACAAATAACGACAAACTAGAAAGATTGCAAATTGAGGAAGGAGATGTACGAACAAAGGGAAAAATAGAGAATGACATGTGTCGAAAGTGTATTGGCATCTCAAATGAATTTATTAGGTCCATGTATTCTGGAGTCAGATTTTTCTCGTTTATTCATATATTCGTTAATTTATTTTAATTCCATTTTAGTATAATTTGCAATGCAAATGTTTGAATGCTTCGCATCTTGTGACGATAACAGTATATATATATCAGCGCAAATACATTTGAATGCCACGGCGTTTTGATATACCACAATAAAACTCAAAATGACTTATTTGTTCAGCACTGCGTTTGTTTTTTTATTCAAGTACAATCTATAGAATGTACTCAGAGTTGAGATATATGGGTATGAGATGAAAATAGTTATGTATGTATGTATGTATGTATGTATGTATGTATGTATGTATGTGTGTGTGTGTGTGTGTGTGTGTGTGTGTGTGTGCGTACATGCGTGTGCGTGCGTGTGTGCGTGTATGTCATTTGTTGCACCAACAATTATCAACCGCTATGTAGTATGTTAATATAGGTTCAAATTGCAATATGGTGTGATTTACCGGGAGTAGATTAAATATAATAAATAACTGAATCGTGTTTTCCAATTTTCATCATAAATTATTTTGATTCAATATTTGGGCTGATCTAGTTTGGATAACTGGGTCAAAACCTCCTTGCAAAAGGCAATGCTAAATAAGACAGTTAAATATTGTATTTTGTTATGTGAAGGAAAAAACAATACACCTATATCAAAAGGTTGAACTAAACTCGGCGTTACGGTGTACCCCGAATATGGGGTTTCCCAACAACACAACATTTATGTTATCATCCTCGATCTTGAAAGTAAACCCATTCATCACTTTTCAATATGCACTAGTTTGGTGCATGAAGAATGTGGGAAATTTAGAAATATGAGTTTTGAGAATGATTGGTTGTTGATGTTGACATCTACCCCATAATTTCCCAAACTTACGTTATGATGACATTAAGTCATTATCGTTCTACATTTACTCAAACAGGTTATACCTGCTGCAACATTGTGGATAAAATCCGAACTAGAACATACATTAGAATTAAATGCTCACATACATTGTTCTTCATGTTAGCTTTGTATTCTAAGAAAATAAATTAATTTGTTGAATTTTATAAATCTTCTTGCTTTTCACATATTTTTAGTTACTTTTTTAAGAGCATCGACTCGTAAATGTATTTCCATGTTGGAAGTGCATAAGAACTGTTAAGAAGTTCTCAGTCTAAGGGAGGTAACTCGAAAATGTATACCTATTTCTAATATTGCAGTAGTGTAGCTATAGGGAATTCCAGTTCAGTCACCCTTGAAATTAACGACACCTTTTTCATTTCAGAAAAAAACCAGTAAATAATTACATTTTGAGATAAGATAGTAGTTATTCGGGTATTAAAAGCCCTAAGGCCACAGTTTATCATAAATTTAATCGTTCCAATTAACTAATGCTTGGCAGAAAGGAAATGATTTATTAAAAAGCTATCCGTCATAAACTGTTCTTTGAAATAATCAAGATGCTAGATATAAACGACTTTCAAATATGCAGCTCAGAATTAAAAAGTACCACTCATTAATTCAGTCAACAAATACTCCCATAGTTCTGATCTCAGAATTAAGAAGTACCACTCATTAATTCAGTCAACAAAGACTCCCATAGTTTTGATCTTTCCCATGCGATATCAAAAGTTGTGATGTGATGCATTCGACAACAATTAAAAAGTACCACTCATTAATTCAGTCAACAAAGAGACTTCCATGGTTCCGATCATCCCCAGGAGTGATCCAAAGTTGTGATGTGATGCATTCGACAAAGTCAGTTACTGACTAAACTAATGATAACAGCATTTGCATATGGCGCACGCATAGATTCGAGTGAGGATAGGGATAGGCCTCTTTTTAAGTTTATCTGAGACAGTCTTGGAAATGATAAAAATAATCATAATCTAAATGTTGACGTTAAGCTGGGGTGCTAAAATAATTTGAACGGAGAAGTTGGCATAAAGACAATCTGACAGAACAAGGGTTGGATCTTATGTTCACAACCGTGACTTCATCACATCTTGTGTTCCAACTTTCGACTGAAATCAGTTGACCTATGGATGTAGCCGATCAGCATCAGGTTAATGTGTACGCATGTGAAACATGTCCAGGTTTCTCAGTTCAAGGGATATATTACATAGTTCATATATGATAAAACGTTGATATTATCTGGTTATAATTTAACCCAAAAATGTTTAGGACCAATATATGTAACGCTAACCAATTAAGTCATAATGCAAAGTTATTCGATTAGCGACTGACCTTGAAATTAAAATTAGTTACATTAGTATCATTCAAAATGTGTATGATTTAGCACGGTATTGTTAGCATATACAAATAAAGAAATGAGCATGGTATGTACCCTTGCTCAGCCAGAAGTAATAATAATAATAATAATAATAATAATAATAATAATAATAAAAATAATAATAATAATAATAATAATAATAAAGACTGTGTAAATTGAAGCTTATCCTAGTCTGTAAAATATAAATCAGCACCAGGAAATGTAATAAGATGGTAGTTTATGTCAACAAAACACTAATTATCCAACTACGTTACCAGGCAACTGGTAACTAAATTTATTAGTTATGACAAATCTAAATTCGTCCAATATCTCAAATATATTTCCAATTTAAATACTAAATTTTGGAATACTGACCTACTGTAAATAACAGCAAAGACTGAGTCTAACTCATAACGATACATTGTGTTGCTACTATACCATTATTTATCCAGCAGGACAATATAATTTTGATTTTCAATACGATACAAATTTGAGGATTTAAATTAAGTACCCGTCCCTAGGCTTTGCGATTAGCGAACAGAGCTATACATATTTTGTACTCATCTCAATAGCCTTTTTATTTTAAGCTTACATTGGCCTGTCTGGGGAGTTAAATGTATATTGCACCCAATAATAATTACGTCGAGCATCTTACAGTTTTATATTTTATTAATTGCATTGATTAAGATAATCTTCGAAAGCACTTTCAATATTTATAAATAGCATTAATTCATTACCTAACATTTTTTCAAACCTGTTTATAGAATGAAGTTTTGTACACTATCACATCCTAAGGTTTTGAATGTATTCCTTTATGAGCTGCAATGTAGTCTCATGATACCTCAATGGCTTTTTCCTTAGGCAGCAGGCAAAGTTATTTGCACTCACAAAATTAACAAGCCCATACATTATTGGTTTATCATATTTTTAATTGTATCTACTACAATATCTGCCTTATTCCGCTCTATAATACACACGAATTTATTACGTAACTCTCCCATATGCAAGGTAGTTTATCTATTTCCATTACTTTAGCATTAAGCCCTTTTGGCCTGCTTTATATGTGTTTATGCTTCTACATGTGTTGTCTGCACGGATTGTACAGCTTCAGTTTGAATTACTGTATGTGTATGTTTCCATAAAGTTTACATTTGTATATCATAATCGACTGGATACATCATATACCCTCATGAGATTAGACGCAAAACTTATTTGTGGATACATCTGTACTTTTGCAAAATTCTTCGTTTGTTCTTCTACTACGAAAGTTCTATAAAAAATATATTTAGCACAAGTTATACTATTAAATATTCAATGACATTCACATTTTTCAATTTGGCTGATACTGTTCATGACATAGTTTCTCGCAATAAATTCAGTTGTTTGAATAACTCTAAATAAAGTATTTGTTCACAATGAGTTGCTCAGATACAAATGATGTTTTAAGACAATTAACCGGGATCGTTTACTATCATAGCTTGACAGTTAGCCTATGTATTGTGCTAGTGTACACGTCACTAATGAACAGCATAACCAGAGTCAATTGTTTGCAAATGTTATATTAAATGAAAAGAAAACAACAATTGAGATCAAGTTGAACTTGAACTTACTTTTGCAAAATATTTATCGATACTAATCAAACGTTTCTTTCATGATTGTTTGGAAATTTGCTATTAAACACCCCATCATAATGTGTAAATAAAACGATTTCCGTGGTTTTTACCACCATTTTCCATATCAACATTTGCAAGTCAGACGATTTCCATTATTTTTACTGCCATACATCCTGATAGGGTATATCAAAATTTGCAAACAATGAATAATTGCAAAATTACCAGACATTAAAGTTATCACCTGCAACGTCAGTACATGATCCCGTAGCTAGAAATAAAACAATGTATCTTAATGGACCAGGAGGGTCTGGTAAAACAACTCGCGTGATTCAACTATTTCGGAATTTATTATTTGATCGTTTTAACTTAGCATGTACTTATCATAGCTTTTTTCGATGGAAAGGAGACGCGTGGACTCCTGATCGAATGGGCGTGAAATGCATTCCAGAGATTATCGTTTGGGATGTCGTTAGAAACATTAAAAACATTTCTTGATTGGTTAAGAAAAAACACTGCTATAATAATGTGTGACGATCATATTCAACTGCCACCATTTGCTGGATTGTCTCCGCATGAATGGCAAAAACCGTTTGTAGAATATTATGAGGAGATAATTGTTGATCATAGAACTCTTGATCCAGAATTAAAAAACGTAAGAAATTAATCAGTTTACAAACGAATAAAATTCAATGTGAAGTAATGGTAAAATCATTTTAGGAACTTCAATGAACGACTTTATGCAAACGTGGAGACCAAATGATACGATAGTATCAGGTAGAAAGTTAGTTCGTGATACACTTCAACAACAATTATTTATGCGAATCTGTTTGGTCGTTGATTGTATAGAATGGTCAAATCTAGTTTATCTCGCAGTGTCTAGAGTTGGAAAAATATCTCAGCTGCGGTAGGGTTATTGTAAATTATACTGATACCACTGGCGATGTTACTGACAATGACATAATAGGAACAAAATTAGTTGCAAACAGTGTACAAAAAATTAATAAACTTTGACTTTGATGCTGAATTTATCATGGTGCTAAAACAAACAGAGAATAATCATTGTGCGAGATGTAATATTTTCATATTGCGATACTCGAGTAATGATCCAAGACAATTTACTGTATACAGAATTAATTGTAAGTTTGGTCATACATGCGAATATGTGATGCTGACCTGTTTTGAATGTAAACGACATAGAGGCGCAACTTAGGTGAACGAAGCGGTAATTCTGTGTCCTCAGGAATTACTTGTAAATGCTCATGTACAAATTCACGTTGAGGAGCAGTTGAAGCTAATCTGTATATTTTGGGTCTACCAGAAGATCTATCGGTTGAGTAGTTTTATATGGTTTAACGCCATTTTTAAGCACAATATAGGCTATACATGGCGGCCAGTATTAATGGTGGAGGAAGAACCCGGAAAACCACCGGAAAGAACCACCGACCCACGAGAAGCTACTGGCAAGCTTTCTCACATAACTACATTAGCCGAATCTTATACTCGAACACACGCAGACAGAGGTGAGATGGCAGTGATCCGTAACGGACAGCGCTTTAGACCACTCGGCCACTCGGGGACCCTTCACCCAGTTGAAATAAATATATTAAAGTAGCATTACCTGATACTGGTTTGAAAATTCATGTCGTTGTATTGGCATATTTTTGTTCTTGTTGCATTAATAGGTTTCATATTGATTGTTTGAGTAATTTCATTATTTAACGTAGCTATCACACTTAGTAACCTTGCAACCCATTCACGAGATTTTACATCTTTCTGAATTATTTCCTCTGCATACTGATATCCATATAATCGCTCAGCAAGTGTTCAATTACCGGTAAATGGTTCAATAACTACCTGATCACGATGTATTTTAGTAAGTCCTCGTCCAATTGTGACAAATTATGTTTTATTCATGAACGATGATACTGCCCCAAACAATTCCTTGCCAGGATCAACTTGTAATAATTGTGTCTTTGGTAATGGGCCTCGTTGATAAATTCGTTCTGAAGCAGATACAACTTCAGTTTTTGTTTTGTCGATAACTGCTCTGCCTCTTTATATCTACTTGTAACATTAACAAAAGTTAACGCGTATTTGTATGTACAATGACGTCTTCTAATTTTGATAGTATCATGTGGTATCATGAAAATATCAGTCTGATGAACTTCATTAGAGGTGCTGAGATCAAAACCTGCATGCTGATATCGTTTCAGTGATGGTAAATAAATGTGCCATATGTGTCGTGCCAACCACGTTGCGGCGGCAGAATGTGTGACACCTGCTGCTTCAGAGATTTTACTAATTGCTCCTCTACCTCTCCAGTACCCCCTTTGCCTATACTAAATTGATTCCATTATAATAATTAATTAATTACCAGTTAGTAATGCTTGTTTAACTTATATCGCCGATCTTACCAACCATTTTGTTAATGATTCTTTGAAATATTATTTTTTTAATGGAATTTAACGTGTGAATTAAGTTTATATCTGCAATATGTATATCTTGTAGATTTTCGCTTTTATAAGATACATCATGAATGTGACGTGCTTTATCAATTTCATTTATTGGATACTCACCGGATCTTGGCTGATCTCGCTCGTCAAGTCAAATATCAAGTCGAGTACAAGGACTACAATAATTATATCCAGGAAGACGTGTTTTCTCCTGTCATTGATTTCTCTGCGACACGAAAGCAGGAACCATTCAAACATCACCCAGCGCTATCGAATTATATCAGAATGATAATAATAGGTCCATCTGGAAGTGGTAAGAAGGCATTATTACTTAATTTGATAATGAGATGGCTCTCCTGGGATCAGTTGTATTTAGTAGCTCTGCCAGTTGATGATCAGAGATGCTATGAAGTACTTAAAGAATTTAATGAAAATGCAAAAACGATTGGACAAATATGGCGATGACAGTATTAATGTTATAACTGATATTACTGAAGCACCATCTGTAGACGACCTTGATGCGTTTATTGATTTAGTTGTATACGCTGATGTGATGCTTGACATACAATCAAATACAGCTAGAATATGTTCTCGAGCCAGACAAAAACACAGATGCGATTTATGTTACTCAGCGATACACACAAATACCAAAAGTGATCAGAGATAACTGTAATGTATTAGTTGCGTTTAATTGACTTGGTGTAGCGGTGAAATAGAAATAATTAAATTTAATAAGTTCTTTTCAAAGTCAACCCCACACGGATTACAGCAATGAATGTACATGATATTCGATCACGATATCGTATACGTCTTGATAAAATATTCAGTTAATAGCAGCAGAGAGGTGCGACCTCAAGGTGGTTCAATTTCGTAATATATTTGCGTTTCTCTTGATATATTTTCAGTCGGAGTAAAAACGTTAAACTAACCCAATTAAAAAAACCTCAACGTTGTCAGAATACCATGGTATTTTTTACAGTTATTTTTGCCATTTAATTTTCTTTTTTACGAAGGTTTATTTCGGAATTTGGACCTTTCAGAATATTGTCTGTTCACCTCTGTTGCTGCTATTGTGAACAGTTTTAATTTTAGAGTCAGTCGCTATTCGAATAACTGTGAATTATGACTTAATTGATTATTTTTACATTATATTTTAATATATGTCCAAAACGTCAACATCCCAAATCATCTGAATAATAATGAATCTTAAACTATAATCGTCCTAATAATGTTGGTGTTTGCTAAAACCACATAACATTGACCTTTCACCCTGTTTTTCCCTCCTTTGAATGAAAAAGACCTGCCAATTTTCGCATTTATACGAATTAAACCAAAGTTGATCGGAAACATATGTAGCTCAACCAATTTAAGTAGAAAACTGGAATACAAGATCTGATGACATCAGACACCACCTAATATCCAACACCAAGCTCTATCCATTTGTCTTCTGAACATGTTCTTCTTTCAAATTATTTCAGCACCTATCTGATCACTTATATTCAGCCTAGGCCCATTTTTATTTAATGCGGGATTTTTGGCTCAGATGCACTTAAAAAGCGAGCATGTCTCTCTTTATTCCCTTTTTAATCAATTTGTGCACGACATAAGAATATTGTTATTATTAGTTGCTCACTAATGGAATTACAGGCAACTTAAGTTACAGAATTAATGGATGTTACCTTTTAATTCTAAACTCAGTAACTAAATGTTTTATAATTACATTCAACTTATGTGACAGAATCAATGAGTGGTACATTTAAATTCTAAACTTTATGACTAAATGTTGTTTAAATCTAATATTTTGAGTGTTTCACCATATGATTTATGTCAAAAAGCTTTATAATAAATAATTTCCTTCCTGCCTGCCAAACTTTAGTTAGACTGAAAGAATTGTGAACTTTGTGATATTGTCCCTTTCCATAATGTACACTATGACCTTTAGGCAGAAACCAAATTTGGCCAAGGATTCTTGTTGCCATGTTCAGTGAGGCTGGTGCACAACTAATATCCTGTTAGCAAAATTTGGCTAATGTCGCAACACCTTTTAAAATTAGCTGCATGTATGGCAGTAGTAAGGTGGGATACCGTGGCATCAAGGGAAAATCCAGTCAAAAAGGGTTTGGGACACTATGGCGTCAGCCATTTGGGACTGTATGGAAATCGAACATGGTGGGACTGTATAGCGTCAAGGGTAATTTAACAGCGAATTATTTGGAACTATATAGCGTCAAGGGAAATTTAACATGGGGAATATTATTTTTATTTGGGACTGTCTAGCAACAAGAGAAATAGAGGCAAAGAAAGCAAATATCTTTTCGAGGTATGTGAGTGGCCCTGAAAACAAGCCACACAATCTCCTATCAAAACAGACGGGAAGGAAAATAAAATCACACAATCTCCTATACACACAGAACGAAAGGAAAACAAAACAAGAATAATTAAGAGCATCATACATTCTATGTGAAATATGTTCATTGTTTTCATTCATTCATCAAATTAGTAAAATGGTAGTGTGATATTTATTGTCGACTGACTTCTTAACATATCTCAAATTTAAGAGATGACCTGTGTTTCTCAGCACAGGCTACAAACAATGTTACCAAGTTGTAACAAATCAAAGTCGAAGGGAAAAAAAGCAGCACCAAAATATACTTTGTTATATCGACAGTCTAAGCTGTGTGTTCTGATTTGAAATTCAAAGTTAACCATATGCACGGTCATAAAGTGCAATGTCACTCGCGTCAATCATTGTTACATTGTTATAATTCTTCCGAAATTGTGTTTTGGTTGTGGTATTTTTATTTCAACGTTAGCCATAAGCAGGGTCATACAGTGCAAGATCACTCGCGTCATTCTTGAAATAGTTTTGTATTTGTTTCCTTTATAATGCTTAAAAAACTTTCTGTGACACATTGCATTGCCAAAATCTATGATAAAACTCTGATAACTGAATTGTACAAGTTTGTCAACTAAAGATTTTATTTCATCCAACGATTTACTGATTGACTTTTTGTAAGGGTGTAGAGTTTGCACAACAAACATTACATGACAAACGAAAATTATGTTGCCTACTGATTAAAATTTTGGATAGGTATCTTCAAACAGGAACATCTACCATTAGGATTTCAATCAAACGTATTACGACGGAGAGAGAGAGAGAGAGAGAGAGAGAGAGAGAGAGAGAGAAAGACTATGTTATACCTAATTTTAAAAGGAATCAGGACATTTACACTTGTTTTTGTGGTATATTTACCCTTGGAAAAATTCAAAGAAACACACATCCCACTTAGAAAATCAATTCCATAGGAAAGGTCCACGATTTAAAAATATCACCAGAGTGAACCGATGACAAATACGACTAAAATGTTCTCACAAAATAGTTAATCCAAATACGCTGTGATGTATTTGACTCTAAAATTGACATAACTTCCATGGGATCGCCCAGGGTACGATTGTTCTTGCATTAGTTTTACTTCTTTGTTAATATAAATAATCTAGCGGTGAAACACGACCTATCTCGAAACTAGGTGAAGAGCTACTGAAGTCAATTCGAAGTGAACGAGGTAAGAAAATTAGTCCAGCCAATGAAATTGTTTATGATGAGTGATGCAACATTTTGTACGTGGGTAGTATGACAAAATAATAAATACGCTGTCAAGTTGTTCCCATTGCAGTGCAGACTGGAATGTGAACTTAAAGCCCTCCGTTGTGTATTGTAACATTTCTTCTTACCACATCAACTACTGAATGGTCACAGTTCTCGTACCATTTCTTTTTACCACATCAGCTACTGCACGGTCACAGTACTGGTTCGCATTGTGAAACTGACAATTTATTTGTATCTCACTTAAACATTTTGACGTACACACTCACATCGGTATAGTCAGGAGTGGTGCAGTATTAAGTGGCATGGTTTTTTGTTTCTTTTTTTTTCTTCTTTTCTTTTCAAACTTGTGAATCTGGGATCTGTACGAATTAACGAAGCAAGTTCCGTTAACCTCAAGGATAAAAACCCAAGCTGTCTGTCTATTGATGTGAATATTTACATCAAAAACAATATGACCTGCAAAAGACAAAGATATACGGCAAACATGATTAGAATGAACACAACACCTAACTGTAGTAACAAAGAGATGTCTTTCTTCACGTCTTCGTAACTTAGAGTTTCAATCCTCTTTCAAGACAAACTTGGTATCCTTTTATGAGCGTGAAATTAAAATACTGAAGAAACTTAAGCGCTTTGCTGTAGACTATAGTATAGATAATTTCAGCAACAAACTAAACAAGATAATTATCGTTACAACAATAGAAACGAAATCGTCTATTAAAAAAGAAATGCGTTTTAAAAAATAATTAAAGATGAACGATGGCTAAGCAATAAAACCGAATTTAAGAAAGGCAATGACATTTGTATATAGGCCTTTCACTTTGATATGGTATGCGGATGTAATCTGCCATGTATTTACAGCTTGAAAGTAGGTATACGCAAAGAAAAACCTCAATTCAAACTGAATTTTTTAGATTTGTTCCTTCTTTTAATTTTGGGAACACACCTAAACACTATTCAAGGAAAATACACATATCAAAACAAACCATACAATTCACACACAGGCAGAAGCCAAAACTCAAATCTACTAATCACACGATAGAAAGAAGTATGTGTAAGTGTCAAAAGCTAAAGTCATATAACATTTGTACGGTTTGTAACCTTCCACTTGGGATAATGTGAAAGATCATAAATTATTATCACAAACAGAATTGAAACATAGCAGGCTTGACAGTTGTTGTTTATATAGATTCACTAAACTTCACAACTTGCTTGCGCTGTCTCATACTTTGGTCTCGGGAAGGATCCCCTTTGTAGGTGTAGCAATTGTGGTAAGAATAGAAGTTGTTGTCGCTGCTGTCAAATAAGAGTAGATTATTTTAAAAACTGGATCTAGTATTTTATATTTTTAAAACAAATCAAATAAAGAAATACAGTTGTTGGTAGACATCGTGGTCAGCAACAAAGTAAAAGTGACAGAGAGAATGCGACATCGTAGTCGAGAGGAGTACGTACGTGTCCTAACGTCACAGTACCTTCTCAATCACTCTTGATGCAAAAGCAATGCCATCTCCGCGTGAGACCATGCGGCTACTATCTTACGGATGTCATTCAATCCAAATTAACCTCCTGGTAATTTCACCGTACCTGTATCGAAATGAACTTGCGAAAGACGAACATTTGTTCCCTGTACGCTTGCCTGAATACTTAACTTTTAAAGTTGATTCCAAACTTTCAAAGAAAACTGGCCAACATATCTACCTGGACCAACTCCTGAAGAATTAGCCAGAGCCGGATTTTTCTACTTGAGCGAAGGGGATAAAGTCAAGTGTTTCAGTTGTGATGTTTCAATTTACCAGTGGGAACAGAAGGATTCCGCTTACCTGGAACATGCTCGATGGTCTCCGAATTATCAATACCTACCTTTAGTGGGACTTAGTGATTGAAAGTGACAATACTGTACCATGTCGTTTAACAAACCAGTTTGGCTTGGAGACAAACCTAGTCCAGTATATAAACCCTCTTTAAAAATAATATTCAAGGATCACCACACAAATTGCAAGAGAAAATCTACAAGGAAGTTTGGATGGGACTTGCTACAGAAAAATCTCAATGGGTGACTGGAGAGCTTTTGTGTCGTGAAATTCACAAGAGGAAAGCGACAAAAGTTAATCAACGTGTCAGATTTCTCTGGATCAAGTGTATCTTCCATAGATTCCAATTTAGACCGTTTACATCTGAAGATGTTTTGATCTTTCTTAACCGTGACCCTGAATGGCAGTGACCGAAAATTACACGTTATGTTAATCACTTTCGCTTTTGGAGAAGATTTTAAATAATTCTGTGCGGATTATACACTTATGGTCTTCGATAAAAAAGAATAATATAATAGAACTACCATGCCACAATCTTTATCACTTGTGATAAAACAGATTCCGTGGAAGGATATCAGTGAGAACATTCACACGGTCTACGATTACGAACACTTATTACGAGAACTGTGTCCCATCCATTGGGGTCGACGTGTATTGTGTGTTTTAGTGACTTGCTTTCTGGGATTTCGTTTACCTGTCGATTCCTTTTGGACACTTTACGAACAATACCTACAAAGACAGTATGGTGACTCCTTTTAATGTCAACGAGAGACTCGTTCTGTTAAAAGCCTTACGCTTTCATCTGGATATGTCTCAACCTGTACAGGAAAAAAAAGATTCGTCAACTTTTAGTGGTGTACGAGGATATGTATGTAGCTTGTAATTTACGCCCTCTTTAGACACATGTACGTGACTAGAAAAGTTGGAGTTTTGAGGCTTGGACAAAAAGAAGCATCCCATTATGCTCAAGCGTTGTGACCGTAAATTCATTGTCGAGTGAAACAAGTCACTTTTAGACCTGTGTTAGTGACAGTGCCAGAAGAAGAAGATGAATCTGTCACCGAAGGCAATCACTCTTTTCAAGACAGGACTGTCATGGACATTCCCCCACAAAGACCCTTCCGAGAGGACACCTATGTAACTGTACCCCATGTAGAGACTATAAGAACATTACACACTACCTCTAGGACACTTTGGTTACCCAAACGATGCTGTACAGAGACTTGTTTATATACCACTTTGATTGTCACCATGTATATTTTATTCCTGTACTTAACCATTTGGCTTTTATGTATTTTTGTCTTTCGTGTTGTTCGAATTTAAACATTAATCGAAATAAATGTGTCTTAACAAAAAGTATAAAAACCTCTTGTCTTGTCTATTTTTGTCAATAGTGTCATACCCTACACTACTATGGCTCACTCTGCTATTTCTACTCCTTCCTCCTCAACATTCAAAGTCATTGACGAACACTTAGATCATGCTAGTTTGGAGGCCTTG
Organism: Unio pictorum; assembly: GCA_030141615.1. Taxonomy (NCBI): domain Eukaryota; kingdom Metazoa; phylum Mollusca; class Bivalvia; order Unionida; family Unionidae; genus Unio; species Unio pictorum. Next base: position 837,739 of record JARLTB010000132.1, on the reverse strand, counting down.
TATCTTCGTCATCCTTTTAGCATGATAATTGATGGACCGAGCGGTTCAGGCAAAGTCGAATTTGTCAAACGTTTGATCAAACATAAACATTATTTAATTAATCGTTCACCTCAACGCATCGTGTGGTGTTGCAGAGTGGCAATCGGCATACAGTCTCTTGCAAGAAAGTCAAGGTGATTCCATTGTGTTTGTGGAAGGCTGTCACATAATTAGGCGAAAATTGAACTGATTTTTGTTCTTCTTGAATTGCAAACGAAACTCACCATTTTCTTGATATCGTCGTACATGCATTACCTGGGGTGATTAAGTGGCGTGTAACGATTTGCATGTGCCAATTTGTAATTTACATGAAATCCGAAATACTCGTTTTACGTGGTGCACGGCAAGCTCGATGTGATTTATGTTCACCTATTGAGAGTATATAAGGCGATATATTTCTCATAATAATTACGGGAACCAAAATATCTAATCAAAGGATAGATAAGCTCGTCTTTCATTTCTCCAGCCAAAGGGATGAGTGTTAAATTTACATTTTCGTTTTATTGTGAATTTTATTCAGATTATCATTTCGTATAATGATGCTTTTATTGCAATTAAACGTGGAATATTTGGAATTACTAGTCACTTTTAGACTTTAAATGCAATATCGTAATCTACGGCTTAGATTATTTTTGAGACAACTATTATTAGTCTGGTTTTGTTTATTGTAGCTGTTACCGTGTTTCTGTTACCGTGTTTCTGATACCGTAGCTGTTACCGTGTTTCTGATACTGTAGCTGACAATCGCTGTTACCATAGATCTGATAATCGCTGATACCGCAGATGTCAATCTGATACCGTAGATGTCAATGTTTCTGATACCGTAGCTGCTAACGTAGTTGATACCATTTCTGATACCGTAGCTGTTAACACATCTGATACCATCTTTTGATAAACGTCTTTGATATCGTCTGATTTGTTGTGGAACATCTCTGTATAAATATCTGAATGTGATTGTGCCGTTAATTTGTGCAAACGGAATTGAAGTATCTGTCTGTGTGTCGAACTGTCTGTTCGTCAACATCTGTGCAACGTGTAAATATCCGGAAAGCTAGAAGTCCGAGTGTCGGAGCTGTCTGAGTTGTAAAACATCCGGGTCGACATCTAGGGTAGTGAGGAACCGTTGGTTCTGGTAGATGTTGTATGTTGTCTGAACGTATAACTGTGGTGGATCCGTGAAGGGAAACGTCCGATAATAGTATTGGTCAACCCTAGGTTTTCGGGGAAACTGGGAGACGATTCAACTGTTGCTGAATCGTGCGGTTATATGGGGTCGAGACACATATGTGTATTGAAATTGTAATACAATTTAATACATTGTTGTATTTGCATGCTTATGTCAGATCACAATAATATTTCAAGTGATCGCATAGATATCAATACAAGCTAGCAACTTGATTGAATACAAGTATATGGTCGTGCTAGTTATCGCAATCCATCGTGCGATAGTATAATTTGTCGTTTGTGTTCATTTTTCGTAATTTATACTTGCATTAATTTAACTTTCGTAAAGGATCCTTGGATCTGTGTATAGTCCAAGTGATCCCTTTACATCTGAGATTCCTTTTGTATTAATATTTAATTTGTTCATGTATTGTGAATGGTTGTGAGTGTAATTGTGGGTTGAGTGCATGAATTATTGTGTTGTTACATCTGTATTTTTTTCATTTATAATTTATTACATAAATTTATATTTTCTTTCACAAATTGTTTGTATTGTTCATTTGATCCACCCTCCTCTCGGTAACAATTTTGTTACAAAGGCATTCCTAAAGAAGACGATAGGATCGTGTCTGACCCTAGTCAAACTCATTTGGTAATTTTTGACGACATGTTAGGAGAAGACGAAGAAGAAATTAAACTGTGGTTTACGCATAAAGGGCATCATCGTAATGCCAGTGTCATTTACATTACACAAAATTTCTTTCAACAAAGTAAAGCCCATCGTACCATTAGTCTCAATGATCATTACGTGGTTTTGTTTAAAAGTCATCGAATAAAATCGCAAGTGCAAGTCTTAGCAAAACAGTTAGGAACACCTTGGTTGACTCATGCGTACGATGATGCCACTCAAACTCCACACGCCTATTTACTCGTGGATTTAAAACCCACCACTCCCGATTATTTGCCATGTCGTACCCATTTGTTTCACGACTGGTGCCAAGACAGAGGACCTGTCGTGTACACGTCCTCGTCGTCGACTTAACAATAACAACAGCAAAATCTATAAAAACCTCGGTCACTTTGACCTTGTCTCATACATCGTCACCATGACGTCCCTTCAGTCTCATCTTCCCATCAAATTTATTAGGGCCTTGTACGTTATCAGTCGCGAAAAAAGTCCACAAATACGTGCTCACGTCTTAGAAGCCAGTCTCAAAGAAGTCTTATGATGGTTTACGGTGACAGCACGTCAAATACTGCAAGGCATCATTCACACTTGTTATGTATATTTGATTTAAGTCATTTATTTTAATTTTAATTTTGTGTTTGTCAGGTTCAAATTTGAAATTTTAAGTTTAAGATTATTTTCATTGGGAGATATTTTTTAAAAAGTGCGATGACCTGTACTTTACAAATAAACACCAGATGTTGACCTCATTTCTGACCTGTCTTCAGAGTTGTAAACAAGCATTTAAAATGATTGGTTGATTCCAAGAACATTATGGAGCTATTTTATAAACATCTTTCTATTTTTAGTTCTTGAGAGAAAAAATAACTAATTCGTATCTGGGTCATACGGTGTGCAGGAGATTTTTTGAACGTAGATTTGTTCTAAAGATTCTAGAAGATCATGTGACCCCTTCCTTGTTTACGTAAAAACAGGTATATAAGTGATGCTTTGGAGCGAACTTTTTAGTAGAAGTTGGGCTGTTAGAATATTAAGTTGTATTGTTTTGAGTTATTTTAAATTACATTGTACTGGAAATTATTTCAATTCGCTTGTATCAAGATGATTTATTTTGTTATCAGGAAAACAATTATGTTCATTTAATTTCATAAAACCAGAATTGACTTCATCAGGTGACATCGTCTTCCATCTTGGATACTTCACTAAGATTCGAACTGGGAATTATTAGGACATTCTATTACCAGGACTTTTGCAATTTCACTAGTGGATTATATTTTGAATTATTTTTGGATTAATTTTGGAATTGATTCTTAAAACCGTAAGTTTATTTTTCTTTTCTGGAAAATATTTGTGCTCAATAAATTGTTTATTAAGTTTTTACAAGCTTGTTATTTTCACTCTTTCTATGTTACTGTTTATTCGAGCCTAAGCACGTAGCACTTTCCACAGCAAACCAAATGCTTTTATGACAGAAACAAGGTAGCCTTGACGCAACTGGCTGATCCTCGCATCGACACTCAAACCAAAAAGAAAATCATTTTGAAACCTGGAGACGGCGGTTCTCTAGAAGGTGTCATCATTCGTTTCCTTTTAAAATGGGATCCCAATGCTCCCAAAGATCACACCAAGAAACAAAAAAGCCAAGCGAACTCCCAAGAAAAAGAACAATGGTGCCAAGACCAAAACACAGTAAAAGAATAGTCAACAGAAACGAGCTGTCACCCGCAAAAGAGATACTTCGGCCAGGAAGCAACCTTACCTTTGTAAACCACGACCTGCAGCACCAGTGACCGCATTTCCAGTAGTCTCAGGTTCTTCCACTTCTCCGTTGCGGGTGATCCCAGCCAAATCCAATTTGACACCTTTTCTTCGTAATTTGATGAAACATTGGAAATCTGCGTCTCGCAAAACGTCTCCTCCACCAGTGACACCCTCTTCCACATTAGCGGCAGTAGCAGCTGTTTACAAAGTACCTGCCTCCAAAGTCAAAGTCCAAGAAAGATCTGGAATGACAAAGAGTTTACTGGATTTGTCCAAACAAGAACTGTCCCGATTTAGTTCCTTACGAACTCCTTCACGACGTGTGTTAAATGTCATGAAGTTGATACAACGGAAAGATAATCAGTGGCGTCGCATTCCAGTATAAAAATGACTTGAAGACAACAACGTGAATCAGTATTTTCTGTGCCACTTCTGAACACCCAATGGTGTCTCCTCAAAAAAGTGCAAACCACAATCATCGATGTTCTTCTGTCCTAAAAGGAAAAGGATAAAGACAACCTCGTCATCCTACAAAACGCTTAGCCAAACATCGACGTCATCCCCTAAAAAGACGTAGTTGTTTAAAGAAAAAGAATAGTCATCAAAAAGGAGGTTACTTATGCGATTTTGGGAAACACATCGTTACATTTTTGACGAAGCGCTAGGAAAGAAGATAAAAGAGTCTGTGTACCAAGTCTTTGAAGTTAGTGTATTCCTGGAACGAACAAGCGAAGATGTCACTTCGCAGAAAACATTCTTATTCACCCCACAAGGGACAGAAAAGGAAAGGACTACCTCCTTGTTTATCCAAACACGGAGACGCGTTGTCCGTCCTGTCCAAAGCCTCTACACCCATGCGAAAACAAATCATTAAAACGGCCTCCAAAGATGTCATCTATACCGTGTGGGAATGTTGTTTGAATGTCTTGACAGGCACAATACCTTTGTCTCCACACCAGAAAAAATGCTTAGCCAAACATCGACACGTTCTTCGTCAAATGGTCCAAAAGAAAATACCCGGCCTCAAAAGAAAAAGTTGTTGGTGCAACGCGGTGGATTTTTACCCTTTCTTGCTCCTTTGTTGACAGGCTTAATACCAGATTTGATACAAGGGGTGACACAAGGGATGACCCAATGGATGTCCCAAGTGATACCCCAAGCAATGGATAGAAATATGAATGATCCTTCCAGAAGATAAAAGGGCCCTATGGAGAACAACGATCTCAGACATAACCTTCGAAATCCCATGGAAGGACGAAAACTGACTTTGGTCCCTTACAAACGATGGATGGAATACCATTGTTGGCAAGAACAACAAACCTCCCATTTACCACCCAATCCTCATTTGAGCGAGATATTCCTATTACAACACGAATTGCAATCCTTGATGCATCGCCACGATTTGTCCGAAACCGAAAAATCGCAAAAGTACGGCCAACTCTTGAAACGACTGCAACTCCTTCATCAAAAAGCTGTGAAAGAAACAGCTCTACCCACTCTGGCCGATTTTAAGGCTCTAATGAATAGTCCGTTGCCATCACTTTCTATAGCGGACAAGACAGACGTAGCCCCACCATTACCCAAGGAAGAAGAACCCCGCCACTCCCATTCCGAGTAAGATTGCAGCTTCCATCTTGACCCCTTCCCCCACTCCCCAACGAGAATAACTAAAAACTTGGGTTAAAAAGATGATGGCCACTCCTCCTTCTACAGAAGTGAAAAAGAAAGAAGGGAACCAGAAGTGAGACAAGAAAAGAAGACCAAAGCTATCTCATTACCTCCACCACCACCACCACAACCACCACCACCAGTAACCTCGACGTTTACTCCTGTGGCACATCGGACACGTAACACCGTTTCCAAACAACCCCCATTTCGCCCCACCCAAAGCAGTATCATCGAAGAGTGGGTACCTTATTAACAAAACCATGGAGAAGGTGTTAGCCAGCATTTACTACAATCCAGCCCACCCTGCAGGTTACGGAGGTGTTCAGAAATTTTATCGTGCTGCTAAAACTCGCCTGAAAAAGCTCCGTTTACCTGAAGATGGCAAACCGACAAAGGCACCAAATTTCTGAACCATGCTTTCCAACGAGAATTAAAGAAACGTGATATTCATTCATTACCACCGAATATCCTGAAAACAAAGTTAGCATCGTGGAACGTTTTCAACGTACCTTGAAAGAACGCATGTGGAAATATTTTACGCATCAACACACTCTCAAGTACATAGACGTCTTACCGCATTTTGTCAAAGCCTACAATCAATCTTACCATAGAAGCATTGGAATTGCCGAGGAACGCATCACGAACGCATCACTGTCATTGACCCGATGAAAATACAGGACCCCAAAACTAAACGGTCCACCTATCTGTTAATCATTTTCTGCAGGTTATTATTTTAGTGGTCAACATTTAGTGAATTCGATTGTAACCAGGTTCAATACTTTGCTTGGTAAATCTATGGAGAAAGCCAAAACAAGTGTTACCTTTGAGTACCATAAAGTGGCTCGTAGACTAATTATCAAATTTTCAGAGGATGTAATAATGACCATTACCTTTTGTCCTGAATTGTATGATATTTTGGGTGGACACCTCTGTACCGTTACTGCGTGTCATTCCTTTCAAAGTGGATTCTGCCATGATCGCTGACGAGGAAGGTGGAAATACCTATCATGTTCACCGCAAATTTGTACTTCCTCATTATTTGCCTGTCAGTAAGTCGTATTTTGACAGTGTCAACATTACTATAAAAGGAGATCTAGGACAAAATATTCCATTTACCAAAGGGAAAGTCACAGTGAAACTCCATTTTCAAAAACGATTCTCTAACAACTGAAAATTGATGTATCCTGTGTACCGAGGAGTCGCTCGACAACGAGGACATGGTTTAAATCAGCCTTTCGTTCCGTGGTCCTCTTTTGAAACCGATGGTGACATGAGGATTGCACGCCTTAAAAGATGCCGCATTGACTCGCTGCAAAGAATTTCTTCAAAATGTTTTCATTGACAAACAAAACCCCAAGAAGCTTTCTTGAGAGCAGGCAAAAATGTGGTTCAACGAGAAATTCCTATAAATGCCCTGAACGGTACAGAGTCTGGCATTCCTGCTTCCCTGAGGACACAGCAAGGACAAGGCAGAAAGTGACGACGAAGACATCCTTCTAAAAGTCTCCATACCTCTAAAGTTAGAAAGACTAAGAAAAAAGAACCGTTCGAGACAAATACATTTTTGATTATTAAAAGCAAAACATAGAGACTGAGAAAAAATGATGCACCTAGAATCTTGTGCCTGTTCCAAGTCGGAGCTGCATCTCTTTGCCATTACACCCACTATCATGACCATGCAAGAAGCTCAATGGGTTGAATTTCATTCCGTCTCCTCTTTGGAGGATTCAGTTCCCATCAAGTTTGGAATCAAATGGCAGCCCGAAGATTACATCGATCTGAACAGCAGTTACTTTTATTTGAAGGTTAAAGTGATTAAAACGGACAACTCCGTTCCAGGAGCCGATTACCGAGTAGCTCCCGTCAACAATTTCATACATTCCTTGCTCAGCGATATGGATTTGTACATGAATAACAAACTGGTGAGCAGTAGCATGGATACTTACCCTTACCAAGCGTACCTCGAAAATCTCTTGATGTACGGAAAAGATGCCAAGAATACTCATTTAGATGCTTGCGTGGTATGGAAACCTGACACCGAAGGTAAGTTTAACGACACAGCCTTGACCGTAGATGACAATCCTCACAATGTGGGTTTTAACGAGCGTCGAAAGAAAATTCTGCAAGGACGTAGTTTAGAACTGTTCGATCGTTTGTATTTGGACATGTGGTTTCAAGAGAAGTATTTGCTGAATGGGGTGGATATTTGCTTGAGACTGAATCGTAGCAGTACTGCTTTCCATTTGATTGCTCATGCCAATGAATGCAAAACCATTATCCAAGAAGCCAAGTTATACGTGCGTCGTGTGGAAGTGTTACCTAAAGTGGGAAATGATATCAGTCATACTTTGAGCAGAACGACAGCCAAGTATCCGATACGACGCGTGGAAGTAAAAACTTTCACCATTGCCACTGGACTCCAATCTAAGATCGAAGATCATCTGTTCCAAGGACAGATACCTAAACGTTTATTCATTGGTATCGTCAGCAATGCAGCCCTCAACGGTACCCACGATCAAAATCCTTTCCAGTTTAAGCACTGCAAAATATCCAAAATCGAAGTCAGTCGCGATGGCAAAACTTTGTGTACCGGACCCTTCGAACCCAACTTTGCCCAAAAGAATTATTTGAGATCGTACTTGTTGCTGTACGAATCCACAGGACAGTTAGGAACCAACACCAGTCACGGTATTTCCTACAACGACTATGCAGGAGGTTACACTTTGTGGGCTTTTGATTTCACCCCAGACCAAGGCAGCGACGAGGGACATTTCCACCTTTTAAAATCTGGGCAACTGCGTGTAAAACTTCAGTTTGCAGGGGCTCTTGAAGAAACGGTGAATGTCATTCTGTATGCTGAATTTGATAATACCATAGAAATCAACAGTTTATTAGAAGTCATTGTAAACTATTAGAAGCTATGGAAACCATTTGTTCTTCTTTGGACAGTGGAGAATCAGTGGAAATGAAATGGGAGGTTACAGAGAAAGCAAATCCCCAAGACCAAAAAGATAAAGTAGTGATAATGCAGTCCAGATGGCCAGAACAGGAATAACATTTAGTCACCTGTTTTGTCAAACACTTGGAGGATAAAATGAGGGACATGATTAAGAAAGATTGTTATGGATGTCAAAACGATCATACAAGTCAAATTCAACACGATAAATGTGTGATGATGAATCAAGAAGAAAAATTGGACGATTATCTGAACGAAGCTTTTAGTCTCATCTCAGAAGAAACCGTGTTACTTTAGTGGTGTAAAGACTTGCGTGATCATTCCTCTCCTCCATTGTATGCTCGAGAAATTGATCACATCGAAGCTCTCTTTGCCAAGATTAAGGAGACGAAACAAACAAACAGTTACTTGACCTAACTTTTCAAGCAAAAAAATCTGGATCGAATTGATGACTTATCATCAACTGTGAAGAAAAAATGGCCACCCAAAAATGGATACTTGGGATCTTTATTACCTTTTGAACCGTAGTTCGTACAACACTGTTTCTTGGAATCAATGTTCGTTAGTTGAACCAAATTGTGTTTTGTTAGTTGTTTCTTATTTGAATAAAAAATGTCTTTTGAAACCAATGCATCTGTCGCTCGTTTTACATTTTTTAAAATATAGATGCTCTTTCATTTTTTCTATCCCTCACATCAAACTACCCAACCATTTCCAACACTAAACTGTTTTGCTTCGGCTGCTTCCCCGTATGTGGATAGTAAATTGTATGTTTTGTTTTGGCTTCTTGCCCGTGTGTGTGGATGGTAGATTGTGTGATTGTGGATAGTAGATTATATTTTTTGTGGCTGCTTCCCCGTGTGGGAATAGTAAATTGCATGTTTTTTTTTGGCTGCTGACCGGTGTGTGGATGGTAGATGGTGTGATATTGGATAGTAGATTATGCGTATTGTTTTGGCTGCTTCCCGTGTGTGGATAGTAAATTGTATGTTTTATTTTGGCTGCTTCCCGTGTGTGGATAGTAAATTGTATGTTTTATTTTCTCTGCTTCCCGTGTGTGGATCATAGATTGTATGATATTGGATAGTAGATTATGTGGTTTGTTTTGTCTTCTTCCCGTGTGTAGATGATATTGGATTGTACATTAGGTGGTTTGTTTTGGCTGCTTCCCGTGTGTGGATAGTAAATTGTGTTTTATTTTGGCTGCTTCCCATGTGTGGATGATAGATTGTGTGATATTGAATAGTAGATTATGTGTTTTGTTTTTGCTCCTTCCCGTGTGTGGATAGTAAATTGTATGTTTTAGTTTGGCCGCTTACCCGTTTGTGGATGGAAGATTGCATGATATTGGATAGTAAATTATGTGGTTTGTTTTGGCTGCTTCCCGTGTGTGAATGGTAGATTGTGTGATTTTGGATAGTAGATTAAGTGGTTTGTTTTGGCTACTTACTGGTGTGTGGATGGAAGATTGTATGATATTGGATTGTAGATTATGTGGTTAGTTTTGGCTGCTTCCAGTGTGTGGATGATAGATTGTGTGATGTTGGATAGTAGATTATGTGGTTTGTTTTAGCTGCTCAGCCGTGTGTGGATGGAAGATGTTATGATATTGGATTGTAGATTATGTGGTTTGTTGTGGCTGCTTCCAGTGGGTGGATGGTAGATGGTGTGATTTTGGATAGTAGATTAAGTGGTTTGTTTTGGCTGCTTACCGGTGTGTAGATGGAAGATTATAGGATATTGGATTGTAGATTATGTGGCTTGTTTTGGCTGCTTCCCGTGTGTGCATAATAGATTGTGTGATATTGAATAGTAAATTATGTGGTTTGTTTTAGCTGCTTCCCCGTGTGTACGGTGTTTAGATGGTGTGATATTGGATTTTAAATTATTTGGTTTGTTTTAGCTGCTTACCCGTGTGTGGACAATAAATTGTATGTTTTGTTTTGGCTGCTTCCCCGTGTGTGTGGATGGTAGATGGTGTGATATTGGATAGTAGATTAAGTGGTTTGTTTTAGCTGCTTCCCCGTGTGTGTGGATGGTAGATGGTGTGATATTGGATAGTAAATTATGTGGTTTGTTTTACGTCCTTACCCGTGTGTGGATAGTAAATTGTATGTTTTGTTTTGGCTGCTTCCCATGTGTGTGGATGGTAGAAGATGTGATATTGGATAGTAAATCATATGATTTATTTTACGTGCTTACCCGTGTGTAGATAGTAAATTGTATAATTTGTTTTAGCTGCTTCTCCGTGTGTGTGGATGGTAGATGGTGTAATATTGGATAGTAAATTATGTGGTTTCTTTGAGCTGCTTACCCGTGTGTGGATAGTAAATTGTATGTTTCGTTTTGATATGTGTATTTTCCCTGAATTGAGGCTTCTCTTTGCGTATACCTTTTTTCACGCTGTTAATACATCGCAGATTACATCCGCATACAATACCAAAGTGAAAGGCCTATATAAAATGTCATTGCCTTTCTTAAATTCGGTTTTATTGCTTAGTCATCGTTAATCTTTAATTATTTTTTTAAACGCATTTCTTTTTTAATAGACGATTTCGGGCTTTCTATTGTTGTAACGGTATTTATGTTGTTCAGTTTGTTGCTGAAATTATTTGTACTATAGTCTATAGCAAAGCGCTTAAGTTTCTTCAGTATTTTAATTTCACGCTCACAAAAGGATACCAAGTTTGTCTTTAAAGAGGATTGAAATTACGCGGACGTGAAGACATTTCTTTGTTACTACAGTTAGGTGTTGTTGTGTTCATTCTAATCATGCTTGCCGTATATCTTTGTCTTTTGCAGGTCATATTGTTTTTGATGTATATATTCACATCAATAGACAGACAACTTGGGTTTTTATCCTTGAGATTCACTGAACTTGCTTCGTTAATTCGTACAGATCCCAGATTCACAAGTTTGAAAAGAAAAGAAAAGAAAAAAAACCATGCCACTTAATACTGCACCACTCCTGACTATACCGATGTGAGTGTGTACGTCAAAATGTTTAAGTGAGATACAAATAAATTGTCAGTTTCAAAATGCGAACCAGTACTGTGACCGTTCAGTAGCTGATGTGGTAAAAAGATATGGTACGTGTACTGTGACCATTCAGTAGTTGATATGGTAAGAAGAAATATTACAATACACAACGGAGGGAATTAAGTTCACATTCCAGTCTGCACTGCAATAGGAACAACTTGAGAGCGTATTTATTATTTTGTCATACTACCTTCATACACAACATTGCATCACTCAGCATAAACAATTTAATTGGATAGACTAATTTTCTTACCGCGTTCACTTCGAATTGACTTCAGTAGCTCTTCACCCAGTTTCGAGATAGGTCGTGTTTCACCGCTAGATTATTTCTATGAAAAAAAGAAGTAAAACTAAAACAAGAACAATCGTACCCTGGGCGATCCTACGGAAATTATGTCAATTTTAGAGTCAAATACATCACAGCGTATTTTGTGAGAACATTTTAGTCGTATTTGTCATCGGTTCACTCTGGTGTTATTTTTAAATCGTAGACCTTTCCTATGGAATTGATTTTATAAGTGGGATGTGTGTTTCTTTGAATTTTTCTAAGGGTAAATATACCACATAAACAAGCGTAAGTGTCGTGATTCTTTTTGAAAGTAGGTATAACATAGTCTCTCTCTCTCTCTCTCTCTCTCTCTCTCTCTCTCTCTCTCTCTCTCTCTCTCTCTCTCTCTCTCTCTCTCTCTCTCTCTCTCTCTCTCTCCGTCGCAATACGTTTGATTGAAATCCTAATGGTAGATGTTCCCGTTTGAAGATACCTCTCCAAAATGTTAATCAGTTGGCACCATAATTTTCGTTTGTCATGTAATTTGTTTTTCAAACGCTACACCCATGCAAATAGTCAATCAGTAAATCGTTGGATGAAATAAAATCTTGAGTTGATAAACTTGTACAATTCAGTTTTCAGAGTTTTATCTTTATATTTGGCACTGCAATGTGAGATCTACCGTTTTTTTAGAAAGAAATCAAATACAAAACTATTTCAAGAATGACGCGAGTGATCTTGCACTGTATAACCCTGCTTATGGCTAACGTTGAAATAAAAATACCACAACCAAAACACACGTTCGGAAGAATTGTAACAATGTAACAATGATTGACGCGAGTGACATTGCACTTTATGACCCTGCCTATGGTTAACTTTGAATTTCAAATCAAAACACATCTTAGACTGTCGATATAACAAAGCATATTTTGGTGCTACTTTTTTTCCTCTTCGACTAAGATTTGTTACAACTTGGCAACATTGTTTGTAGCCTGTGCTGAGAAACACAGTACATCCCTTAAATTTGAGATATGTTAAGATGTCAGTCGACAATAAATATCATACTACCTTTTTATTACATTGATCAATGAATGAAAACAATGAACATATATCACATAGAATGTATAATGTTCTTAATTATCCTTGTTTTGTTTTCCTTTCCATCTGTGTGTTTATATCCTTCCCGTCTGTTTTGATAGGAGATTGTGTGGTTTGTTTTCAGGGCAACTCATATACCTCGAAAAGATATTTGCTTTCTTTGCCTCTATTTCTCTTTTTGCTAGACAGTCCCAAATAAAAATAATATTCTCCATGTTAAATTTCCCTTGATGCTCTATAGTCCCAAATAGTTTGCATGTTAAATTCCCCTTGACGCTATACAGTCCCACCATGTTCAATTTCCCATGACGCTATAAGTCCCACCTGGCTCACACCATACAGTCCTAAAATGGCTGACGCCATAGTGTCCCAAGCTTTTTTTGACTTGATTTTCCCTTGTCGCCACTATATCCCACCTTTCTACTTATGGCTGTAAGAATTTAAAAGCTCTATAGTTAACCATATTTGGCCAATCTCCTCAGTATTTTATTCCATACTGTTGTGCAAATATAAGCGTAAAACATTCTTGGCCATTGCCTACAATGTTTCATTTCTATAACCAATAGTAATAACTCTTAGAAATCCAAATTTGGTTAAATGTATTGCTAAATCACAAATAGGGAGTAAATGCGGTATTGCTTAAATATGTACTTGAGCAAAGTTTGGGAAATGCCTGTAGGGTCACTGGTCATGGTCACCATGGATGGTTTCAAAACGAAATCTAGTATACTATATTTCAATGAACAAAAGAGTTTTGAAATATGAGCAAATGCAAACATTTATTTTTGTCATAGCAATCACAGCTAAACCAGGGCAAAGTAAATGAAAGTGACACATTTTAAAACAAATGAAATAGTACCACTAAATTGTTATGTTGTAATGAAGACTGGTATGTTAGACTCTGCTGGTAAATATTTTATAAATATATTGGAGGCAAAAGCTCCTAAACTGATTTAGTTCCCTTTATATAGCTTTTCATATCGTTTGAATATACATCCCCATTTGTTTGTACCATCATTCCAATTATCTTTAAAAACAACCATACATTAAATTAAAAAATTTAGAACTTGGGCACTTGATTTAATGATTTATAATTTCCATCCGTATTATCACCAGGGGAACTGCATGTTTCATCTCAAACAGAACTTTTCAGACTACCTTGCTTGTTGGTTATTTACAACTCCTGGACAAATCTATTTTCAGCAAATGGGTCGATGCACAACTACATGTGTAAATACATAGAATGTACATACTATGTCAATCTACTTCTAATATTTAAAATGTTAATTCATGGAAAAGAACGACAACTACAAATTTGAATTTTAAATGGATTAAACCAGTGGTTTCATTTCCATGTACATGTGTACAAAGTGCTATAACTCTCAACCTTATGGTAATTTATGGAATTATCTGGCAGTTACTAAACAGGGTGAACTATTGTCACTCTGCTCTCAATGGAAAATAGACTTACCCATTGTATAGATATAATAATAATAATAATAATAATAATAATAATAATAATAATAACAATAATAATAATAATAATAATAATAATAATGAAGAATTTGTATAGTGCCAATCTTTAGAAGCTCTATGCGCTTTACAACATCTGTAGTGATATGGCTACAGAAGAACAAATAACAAAAACCATGAAATTGGAAAACATAAAAACATGCTGAAAACATATAAGATATAAAATATTATTAGGTCTCTATGTTTGTCCCTGCATTCGAAAAAGGTGAGTTTTAAGAGCACTCTTAAAAGATTCCACTGTGTCTTTGTCTAATGTCAATGGTCATCGCCGAATAACACCTAGGTTTCGTACTGACTGTGAGAATTTAATGTCGGTGTTGCTGATATTTATTGTCTGAGGTAAATAATATGAATGAGAAAGTCTTTGTGTTGTGATCAGAATAGCCTCAGTTGTATCATCATTCATCTGCAGCTTGTTACATGTCATCCATGATTTCACATCAGAAATTCACCTTTCTACTCCATGGATGGTAGCATCAACTTCAGTTGGTTGCTAGACTTGCATATTTGGGTGTCATCAGCGTACAATTTGTGAGACACTGGGTGATGATCTACGACACTTGAGAGCGGCTGAGTGTATAGAATGAAGGGAACAGATCCAACAACAGACCCATGTGAAACACCAGAACATAGATCAACTGGGCTGGAATGTATTCCATTTGCAGATACAATTTGTGTCCTGTTGACTAAGTAAGCCTTGAACCACTGTAAGGCTATATTATGAATGCCAAATACATGCTGGAGACGGTGAACTAATATATCAAGGCCTCTTGTGTCAAATTCTGCAAACAAATCAAGGAGGATGAGGACTGTACTCTTTCCTCTTCTTTTCTTTTGGAAGTGGTGCCCATTTGTTTCTTGACATTAGTTGTTAGTTATCTCGAAGAGCTCTTTGCAGCTGGAAATCTCAGTGAGCTTAGTACTGTAGTTGAATAATTTTGCTAAATGGACTATGTTTGAGACATTCTTTTTAGCGGCTTCATAGATTTGTTCATTAATAGTGAATCTGGTGGAACGCCAAAGCCTCTCTTCTTTTCAGCGGTATATTTTAGTAAAGCGAATCTGGTCCCTAACACTGCTATACCATACAGAACACTTTTTTTTATTGATACTCTGCATTTGTTGCTGCGGCATATTTTCAAGCAATGAAGGCAGGCAGTTATTGAGTTGTTCTGCTTAAGGATGTAAGTAAGTTGTTAGGTTTTCTTGAATGTCATGCATGAATTTGGTTATATTTATCAATCGGAGGTTTCTCTTAGCAGAAAATAAAGGTGGAGGGTTAGGGACTGATACGTCAAAACGGCATATGATGCAGAGGTGATCTAAGGCAGGTTCGTTAGATACAAGGGTGGAATGCAGAATATTATCATCAAGTCTATAAAGAAACCAGTCTAGAATGTGACCAAATTTATTGGTGGATTGGTTAACCGACTGTTTAAGATTGAAAACATGATTAGATTCTAGAAGTTTTGACGTGTATGGGTTTCCAGAACAGTCAACGTGAAAGTTGAAAACTCGAAGAATATTTAGGTTGTCACCTATCAAATTGCCATACTCCAGAATATTCGGAAACTGCTCCAAAAAGAGAGATTCCGTCAGCTTGTTTTTTTCTAATAGGACGAGGGCGGTAGAGACAGACAAAATGGACTGACCTCTGTTTCAGTGTGAGTGTTGTTTGGACTTTGTTGAAACAATGTGTGGCAGAAATTGAAGGCTGTGTTGTACTTAAGGCATTTTATCATGGAATTCGTTGCAATTAATGCAATTCCACCTCCTCAAAAGTTGCGGGGGAACGACTTGATTGAGTAATCGGTGGGTGTTAAATCCGCACACTTTTGCTCATCGCCTGTTATTCTTAGCCATGTTTCTATCAGGAACAATTTGATATTCTGGTCGTTGATAAAATTTTCTACGTCTGTGCTCTTTTCCGGTGATCATTGATTGAGCGCTGAATAATGAAAGACGTAGTGGTATCCCTGGGACAGTTAACACAACGGGTGACGATTTAAGATGAATTTGAACCAGGTGATCAAAATTAAAGGTCGAATTTTTAAATTCTTTATCTGTTACGGACGAAAGGAAAATAACTGGAATTCTTCTTCCTGTTCTACGCCGGCAAGCTTCGAAACAACTTTTCTTTCTTCGATTCTATTTACATTTAAGTAACGATGAATGTAGTCCCAGTTCGTTTAGTCTTGAACACAATGTAGTATCAAGAGCCAAGGTGTGGTCATTTATTGCAATTAATGAGGGTCCATCATAGCGTAAACGGATGGATTGGCAATCACGTGATGGCGGTTTATTAAAAAAACAAATGACGTCTTAACTTAGGAACAAAACAGCTGAGAAAAATTCTAATTGTTTTCGTTTCCAAAACAAGGAGATGAATTAACACATACGAGCTAAACAGCCAATGCATGATGAAACACAATAATGTAGACGAAGATAGACAAGAAGCACATATATCATGAAAAATAGCACAAAAACGGAAGAGCATCCGTCAAGCAGTTAAGCGATTGCAGCCATCATTCCAGAAGTCCAACAAAACATGACACAGTGTTAGTAAGGAAAGTACATTAAGCACACAAAAACACATACAATGACAGTGCTAGGACATTCCTGGTCACAGCTAGGTTATAAATTATAAATCAGTGAATGAAATGATTATTTTTGAGTAATTTTATCACACACATCAACTGTTTTCGTTATTGAAACCGGTAGGAGGGGAGCTATAATTATACTAAATTATTTACCAAGTATTTAAAAAAAAGATGAACCAAAAGGAAGATTGATGCATATAATATCAAGAGAACAGGAAAATATTAAATATAAATGATTAAATACACAAAATATGTATTATTAAACATCATATGACTGTAATGGTGGAAATTGTACATTAAATATTTATTTATAGTGTCTTATGGGTGTTTTCTTTCAATGTAAAATGGAAATGACTTGCTGTTTAATTTGAAAGAACAATGCCTGTTGAATGTCTCTTTGTTTATAAAACAATTTTTACTTTAGCATAAAAGATCTCTTTTTCATAAGTCTTCCTAGACCTGACCGATTTAAATGATTGTTTCGTCTATCAGATATACAGCAAGTTTCCCAACTATATATTTTCTTCTGTCTGCATGGTCAGCTTGATGTCTGCCTGATGCTTGTTGGTTGTGTATACCTGAAAAATATTGGCCAGTATTTTTTAATTAAATTGACTTTTTCTAAACTAAATTAAGCAAAGTTTTTGAATAATTGCTTTGCTGTCACAATAGAAGAAATCAGTATGAAAATAATAAGGTTCAAATTACATTGCAATTTATTTGGAAAATTAACAAACAAGATTCTTTCCTTAACTTGAACTACTATGTTGTATCACTTCTACAAGTCTTTGGTAGACCGCCCTGGTGACCTAGTGGCTAGAGCATCCACATCGGACGTAGAAGGTCGTTGGTTTGATCCCCGTCCGAGTCGTACCAAAGATTTATAAAAATGGTACTGCCTAGCTCTCACCATTAAGAGGTTAGTGTTGGGACTTGTTGGCCTGTTGTCAGAATAATGTTACTGGGACATCATGCTACATGTTTGCGACATGATGCCCCAGTGTTAGGCATCACTATCAAATGTCACACTGCAGACATAAAAGTTGCAATTTTACGATGATTGGATATTTCTCATAATCTATCTTGTCTTATATCTTGGTTAGATAACCTTATTTCAAAGTTTGATAAAGTCATACAAACAATCACATTCAAAATGAGATACATCATCACCTAATTTATAGCGAAAAGTCATAAAACATTTTGATGATTTAAACCTATTTACTGAGTTAGATCCAAATTTGATTAGAAATACTCTATTGAAAGTCATAAGAAGCTTAAGCAGATGCCAGATCACTTTATTACTATATAAGTTGACCTTGTTTTTAATACAATTCACTTGACATCTTCATGATGTTAGTCCATTTTGTCGAAATTGATTAAAATCAGATCATAAATAAAGTGGTTACAAACTCATGCAACTAGTTGACACTTCAGAGATCTCGTAATATAAGCTTATAATTCCAAGCTTAATAAAACTTAAAAACATGTACAAATATGACCGCAACTAAAACATATAGCTTTAATATTGGTAACAAACTGAGCTAATCGCATGCAAGATCACCTTATTAATATGCTTTGATTTAAATCATTCTTGAATTAGTCTGAAATCTTGAAATAAGCTCATGTTCCATGCTTTACTTAAAATTAAATCAAATATATGGATGATAGAGTGATTAAAATGCCATTGTTAAAGGATAGAAGGATGAAGGCTTATACAGGACAAAACGTAAAGTCACTTAACCTTCTAACCTGAGGAGTTAAAATTTAGTCAAATAGGTAAAATGGACATTTTTACAGTAGCTTTAGCCCCTTGAACATAGATGTTATGGACTTTTTCATCCATGTATGTAAGATCCTAATACCCCTTGTGAATGTTCCTGGTGAAAACTCTCAGAATTAGGTTAATGAATGCATAACTGCAGAAAAAATCGTACTTACACTATACAGAAATGGCATAATATTTGTCATAATTCAATGTGAGATTCAAGAGAGAGATTTACATTAGATCTTAATTAATTCTTGTTAAGTCAACTTTCTAAACTAGCTGACTAAACACTGTTTTAAAAAAGTAAACTTTTATTTTCAAAATTGAAAGTTATTTCAAAGTTATTTTATGTTTTTTTCAATACTTCTTTCTTGAATAAATGATGGAATCTTTACATATAAGTTACATTTTTCTGTCTTTAAAATAGTTTGATGTACGAATACACAAATATTTGTTTAGATGAGTCTAAAATTCGGAACAAAATATTTAGTTTAAACACTAACTCTTTGTAGCTGCATTGTTACAATACAACATAATTGTTTAAGTGTAAGATTCATTAGAGCAAACATTTTGAGGTATTCACTGGTGCTGTTATAACTAGTAGTTTCAAATTGAACATGACCTTATTTAAAAAAGAGAAGTTGATCAAAATTATGTATTTGATTTTTATAAAACATCAAAAAGAAAATGTCTTCCTGAAAGGAATATTTTGGTACAAAACCAGGTTTATTGTGGAACAAATGCCCATTAAATTTGGCTGTAGTGTTTCATGAGAATTACCGTAGTAAACAGACTTTTGTTTGGATAAAATGAATGTCTTCAGTGGTCACCAGATAAGGATCTTGTGAAGAAAACTAAAAATGGTATTGAATTTATTTTTTTTTTAAAAACTCTTTGCAATGAACTGTGAGATAAATAACTCTTACAGTGTATATAGCAGTTTCCATCATAATATCTAAATCTGAATCTAATAAATGTTCAAAACTGGCTGTTTTATTATATTAAGCTGAGAGAACATATAGAAACAAAACTGTTCAGTCCCTTGAAACAATCATTTAGTAGATATAAAAAATTAGGAGTTAATCTACTAATCATAATATGTAAATCTACTAGTCTGAAATCCATTATCACATGTAATGCTCAAAACATATATATTTAGAACATTTTACATTTAAATTTGATAACATGTAATAGGTGCTCATTGGGTCAATTTAAAAAGATAAATGTTCAAAACTATGCCCAGTTTAATGTTTACTGAAGAAAATATCTTATTAGTTAGGGAATAGTTCAATAAAAGTGTCTAATATTAGTAGATAACTTAGCATAATGTATGTACCGACTCTTAGTAATATTCTGTATTTTTAAATATATTGATTTTTTTTTTAAAATCAGCATAAAATAATTATAAATCAATACATACCTTTCTTGAACTCATTTCTCGACGTTTTCTGCATAAATAGTTGCCCTTTGCTTCGATAACAGTTCTAAATTAGGCTAAATTGAAATCGAAAGTAGCGTAAACCGAAAATATAGATCAACAAATCATTTTACGGCATGGTATTTGTGTTCTATTTTTGCATCACGCATTATTTAGTATGGCCATGTGATGCCATGGTATCTTTGAAATCGCGAAATACTTGTATCAATATAATCAGGTCATCGCAATGCAGGGATAGTCTCACAAATTATTTTATTAGTGAAGTGTAAGTATCAAAATGATAAAGAAATATAAGCCATCATACAAAGAAATAAAAACAAAAAGTGGACAAGTTTAAATTAAAATGTATAGACTTAACTTTTGTCCAATCTCTAAGATAATTTGTATGAATAACTTGTTGCATGGAACCTGGAATTCGTTGAATTAGAGACTAAATTAATTTTAAGTATAAAGATTGCAAAACAAATCTGGATACACTTTATGACAGTATGTGCGATTTGAGAATTAACGAATGGGCCTTGACTGTAAACAGAATGTGCATATAATGCATCCTTCCTCGTCAGGTTTGCATGACTCTCGTGTTTATAATATCAGCCAATATAAGTACTTTATTTCCTAGTGATATTCTAAATAAATATAATCTAAATTTAGAATAACAAGTACTTGTTGTCTTGGTATCCTAGGTTTGTCACATGATGGGGTACTTGTCAAAATCAAGAAGTTGTCATTTTCAAAACTCTTGTTTCTACCTTTCACCTTATTCTTTAGATACCAAACTAGTCAATACAAATATATAGAAAAAAGATATATTTGTTTAATTTTAAATTGTATCTCTTCAAGAATGATAACATTTGATAATTATCTTTTGAGAAAGTCTGAGAATCTGGCTACACCACGAATCGTCACTTCAAGTTCGGTCTTTTGGCACCCATGTATTTTGTCCTCCTTGTTGCAACACAAGACTCGTATTCGATTGATTGATATAACCTTCGATTTACCATTGGCCTTTACAAGGAAGTTTTTTGACCCAAATATTGAAAATATTTCTGCCTAAGATTATAACTATAATTCTTTATGATGAAATTGAAAAACATGAATCAGCTATTTATGTAACTGTATATTCCGCCATATTGCAATTTGAGAATAAGATAAAATATTACAAATGGTAGGGAATAAAAAGTATGGCGTAACAAATACATAATAGCAATGTAGCAAATAAATAATTACAATGTAAAATACAGCTAAATACAATGTAACAAATATTTAATTACAACGTAATAGATAGATAATAACAATGTAGCAATAAATAATTAGATAACTACAGCAACTTTCTAATTTTAATGTGGCATAGCAAACAATCATTGTAGTTTTAATGTGGCAAAACAAACAGTCATTATAGTTTTAATTTCTCATTGCTAATGTGCAAGTATCTGTGGAACACATTGTTAAATTCCACACAATTTAGTTTTAAAATGCAATAAAATGTTTCTAAAATTAAATGAATGAATAAATAGACAAAAAAGAGAAATCCGAAAGAACCGATAAGACAAATAAATTCGCCTGCATTATATATATATATATATATATATATATATATATATATATATATATATATATATATATATATATATATATATATATATATATATATATAAAGATTTTGCTTTGTCCATCTCCCTCCCCGTTGTTTATGTCATTATAATTTGTCCTTATTTATTCTTCAAACCGAAATTCCGGACAGGGTTTATCACGCCTATCTTATTTCTAGGTGCCTTGACATGGTTGTCAATATCAAGAACGAGGACGAAATCTGTGTGCAATATGCAGCTCAAATTTTCCCGGGGATGAAGGGAGGTTGTCAATATCAATATATCCTTTACATGAACAAATAACACTTTAAATGTATATATTACATTTTATTTGATTTATTATCAAATAAAGATATTTTGTAAAATGTATCGCTTTTCAAAACTAAATTTGTTCTTTGTTTAATTCCAATTTGTAGAATGAGCTTCGTTTGGTTGCCGACCCCCATCTTACCGATCTCTGTAGATGACTGCCTTTGTGAGACTTAAGTTCGGTGACTACTAAAACTTCATCCTTTTATCTTTGATTTGTAAATAGAATACTTAGAAAAATTACGCAAGGTTCAAAATAGTGTAGGTCAACATGGCTCACGTATATAGACGCTTGTTTCGGACGATAAAACCAGTAGCTAGGAAATAAAGAAATAAAAGAAGACCAAATATTGAATTCAATCATCTGTATTTATATTTACAAAATGCTATAAATTAATACAAATAAACAAACGATAAGACGAATTTAATATCAAAATATATTTAAATTTCTGCATTCCAAACCCACCAGCGCTTTTTAAGAGCAGAACATTTGAAGTACGTTATCTTCCGCTGGTATAGACTGCATAAAGGTCAGAAATGAGTGTGTAACTCAATTCATTATTGATTTTATTTCTGTTTAACCAATACGTTATTGCAGGATTGAAATATGAAATGATAAAATTAGAACAACAATGAATTGTTGACAGTACAAAACGAGATATGTAGATGGGGGTGGGGGTCAAACAAGAGAAGATGGCATTTCTTGATTACTTATCTCTGTGCTTAACTCCATTCCTCAAATATCCGTATTAGCCACTGTTTATGAAAAAATAATTTTAAAAAAGGTCTAATATAAAACTTTATTGTTTTGAAAATGGTAACACATAATAATTATATTTTTCAGGATGAAACACATATCGACATCTCGGGTTCAAATGTTTGTCACAGAGCCATACACTTATTGTTATTCTCATAATAAAAGACACGTGTTAATTAGAGTGGTATAAAATTGGATTGATATTGCCCTTTACAATGGGGTGTTAACCCAACTATCGAAAATGTATCCACTCGAAATTATGACAATAACAATGTATAATAAAATTGAAAAATTAGAAGCAGCTATTTATCTTAATCTAACTTCCATCATATTATGATTGGGGCCTAACAATTACAAGTATGTTGTAATAGATGGATCGATGGTCAGATAGATAGACAGAAAGGTAAATCACATGTTAGGTCCATCCCATTCCAATGTATTTTGACTCCAAAGTCTAGAATATAGTGTGGCCTTTCCTCTAGTAAAAATCTAAATAAGTACTAAATGAACCAAATATGGTTTAACTAACAACATGTTCATTCTATTTTTAATGTCGCATATAAAAAATGTCTTGGTATTCAGATTTTTCCTGCGCTTGGTTTTGCTGTCAATAGAACGCATTGTGTTTGCTGTCAACAGAACGTGCTCTGCTTGCTGTGAATAAAAACACATTGATTTTCTTGTAAATAGAACGCATTCTGAATTGTTGCTTGCAAACGTAGATTTTTTAATAATAATAAAAAAGATCTTTGCTTTGAATGAGTTATGAACGAAAACACAGCAGGTCAGAAACATATTTTCGTCAAGTAAATTCACCTGATATGTCTTCATTTTTTCCATTTTTATCTTGATGACACTATTAATATCCATCCCGCATACCCCATCCCCATTTCTGTGTTTCTAATTGCTCTTTATTTATTATTTAATCGAAATTCCGGACACGTTTTATCATTTCTATCGTCTTTAAATGTGCCCTGACCTGATCTTCTTTATCGTGGGTAGCAAGAACAGGGAGAGCTCTGCAGCAAAGGTGGGTACGACATTCATCATTTTTGCACAATATTTACCCATGGATTAAGGGGTGTTGTCAAAATTATTATATCCTACACATTACAAAACTACACTTTAATTCATTATTGCACATTGTAATTGAATATATGATTTAATGTAGAATGTGTGCAAGTTATATTCCTCTTAAAACTCGAAAATTAACCTTCATCCATAATTATAGAAAATAACATTTTTTGTTAGTCAACCCCCATATCACCTAACTCTTTAAACCATTGCCAACGTAACACTTAAGTTCGGTTAATAACAAAAACTTCCTAGTTTTATCAGTCATATATCAATAGAATTCTTAATAACACGTGTATACAAAGTTCAAAATAGGTCGGTCATCTCAGCACAGGCCTGTACGCACACCCTTGTATACGACTTTTTCTGAATATAAATGCCGTTAGTAGGAAATAAGGAAATAAGGAAATTTCAAATTATCACATTCAATCACTTGCTTTTCTATATTTGACAAATGTTATAAACCGGTGAACAAAAAAATTCATATTTAAGATTAACAGATAAGTTAAAAGTCTGTATTTGCATACTAAAGCTCCTTTTATAAATACTTTATATCCGGATGTCGAGCATTTTTTGACAGCTCAAATGTAAGATACGAGACAGCAATTAATTCCATTTGTGTCTTTGTTTCTATTTAATCCACCCAGATATTGCTTGATTGTTCATTATAATGTAAACTTAGAACACTTAAGACTTGCTGACCAACCATTATTGAAATATTTACCCGGGATTTCATTTGGGATTAGTGGTCAATATCTAAAATTTGACATCCTCTGTTCTCGTGTCTCTAAGATTACATGTATTCATCATATAGCCAGAATAGACATTGTTTATAAAATCAAAAGTGTAATATTGGTGTAACTTGTATAATTTGTTGGGTTTTTAAAATAAAAATGATAGCTCAGAATAATTATTATTATTTTGTTTTCAGTCTTTCGACACACAACCACCATTTATTGTATCTTCCCTGTCATAGAAAAGAGCGCGTTTATTGGAGTGGAACAATATTGGACTTACATTTGCCGTTTACTAGGAATTTGCTGAAAATAAGGTCATCTGAAATGATGACAAGAATGGGACGATGAAATTGTAAAGAAAACATAGCTTTATAAGCAGGTATCCTACTTGCTCTAAATAAATCCATGTTGTAATTTAAACCTATCAAAAAAGCAATGTAGCAGCGGGAAGGGCGATCACTACACATTTATATAGCCGTTATTTTGTCAAAATAACGGTTATTTTTGGGTTCATCTTTTTGTTGAAAAACTTACATCCGCATGTCGAGTATATCCTCGTGGGCTGCGATTAATTAACCATATATCTGACCTAGTCCTAATCGATGTCGTGTTCGAGGATCGTATAAATTTATCGTTATAAATCCATGTGGGTTTGCTTGAGCAACATTAAAGAAATGTTTGAATTTATTATAATCCATGTCACCATAACACCATGTTTGGAAGATATTTCTAAGTGTATGCTTGTCAACTCCGTTAAACACCTCGAGGATATTACAGTTGTCTCTGATCACTCTAGGTACTTGAGTATACCGTTGGGTGACATATATCACGTCAGTATTTTTATGTCTTCCCCGGGAAAATATCCTAGCTGGATTCTTTTGTTTGTCCAACATTGCATCGTCGTACACAACTAAATTGCATATAATTGAGTCAATATCATCGATGATAGGATCTTCATCAATATCAGTAATAAGTTCACTAATATCTCCCCCGGTATCTTTGCTGCGCTTTTGTTATAATCTCTTAATACCTCATAACATCGTTGATCGTATATACTCGGCGCTATCATATACAATTTATCCCATTTCATCCATCTAATTATCATATCAATTAATAATTGTGTTTTACCTCTCCCAGATGGACCAATTATAATCCTTCTAATAGAGTTTGGTAGCATTCGATGATGTGTAACAAGTTCTTGTTCTCGTGTTGCTGAATAATCAATTACATTCATATCCATATAGTATAAATATATTATGGATTTATATTGTGTGAAATGTAAGACTCGTACGTCAACAATTGACTTGGCTCCTATCGTGACTAACAATAACAGAGATGCGATCACAAGCAAGTGTGCACAATGCGGTATAAAAATATTCCGATTTGTCAGGAAAATAAAATGGGAGGTGATATCGCTGCCAAGTTAACAAAGCTCCCAGGAGCTCCATGGGCAAAATGTCCAGGAGAAAAACACCTTCCGGGGTATAGTTTTTGTGGCCCTGGAACCCGACTCGATATCAAACTCGATAATCAGGATCAACCACGACCAGGTGAATATCCGATAAACGCTATAGATAAAGCTTGTCATGCTCATGACGTTGCATATCGAAGTAATGTTCTTCAACAACGTCACATTGCCGAGATAAAAATTGATTCACGCGTTGAATTCTATTCCTGATAAATCATTCAAAGAAAAATTAGCTTCATGGATGATAAAAACTGCAATGAAAGATAAATTAATGCTGGGTACTAGTATTTAGTTATATGGAATCGATTTACTATTCTCCAACCGGATTCTGGAAGGGCAAAGCTGCGATTAGCAAACTCGCCTATGCGGCAAATGTTTAAACTACCACCTCGGCGGATTGGATATCCAAACAGGCGATATGGCAAATTTATCTACTTCCGCCAAAGAAGATTCAATACGCGTCGTTTGAAGTTAGTGCCCCAAATGAAATTAATCAGGCTGATATATTATTTCTGCCACATGATATTGTCAAAAAACGTGTTTACAAACACGCGCTAACCGTTGTTGACATTACTAGTAGATACAAATAAGCTAAGCCGTTAACTACGAAGTCCTCATCTGAAGTTGCCTCCGCGTTTAAAAATATTTATCGTCGATGTTCTCTACGATGGCCAAATCTCCTCCAGGTTGATCCCGGCAAGGAATTTTAAGTCGAAGTATCATCAAAGATGAAACAACATAATACTATTATACGACGAGGACATACTGCAATACATCGCGATCAGGCAATCTTTGAGCGGTTGAACAGAACACTTACAGACAAATTGTTTCATTATCAGTACTCTAAAGAGTACATCGATGATAAACGATCACGTGAATGGATCAAGAGATTACCAGGGGTAATTACCGTACTCAACAATGAAGTTACTCGGACGTTAAACATGAAACCGATTAAACCGATTATCGCAATCACACAAAAAAATATATAAATTTACCTCGACGTGATTTTTTTCAACGCTGTTATTACCTAGTAATGTCGCTGAAGATATTTGTATGTGCCTGGTGAACTTGAAGGCGGTAAAAAGAGATCAACTGATTCTATATGGAGTATCACATCTCATACAATATTTAGCGTGGTTACATCTAAAAACAGACCAGCAATCTATAGACTGGATCCAAACGCTCCACAACGTGAATATAATCGTGAACAATTACAAGTGATTCCTGATGATACTCAATTATCGCCACGTGGTCTTAACTGATATCATCAGCGCCGATAGTAACTCGCCGAAGTTGATTTACTCTTCGTACTCGTGATACCGCCAAGTAAACTAAATTTGACCACTCGATGAAATTATCGATGATCCAAACGGTTGTATCCGTGATAGTTAATCCCTGTGAAGAATGTATTGTCTCAGCGTATCCTAACCGCCATGGAGATTTATCAGCTCGCAATGCGTCCTCGACAACGTTGATATCAACCAACACAATATTTTTTAATACAAATTCTTGTTTGTCAGATTTTCCAGGAATATCAACTTCGATGTTTTGTCGTCGTGTGTCTGTGGGTCTATAGCATAACGGAACTGGATCCATTGTAATTGTTTCTTTGTGTGTGTGTCAAATAATTTCACCTGAAGTAGATCTCGTATTCGTTTTCTGCTCACGACAACCAAATCTGCCGGGGTCCACATCGTCCAGAAATCGGCAATAGACGTTTCAGGGATTGTGTTACGTGTTATTTCACATTTTATCCGGTTGTAGTCTTATCACGAATTTTAACTCGGTTAACTCCGCGTCGAGTGATCGATGATCTGTGTTAATTTGTTTGTAGTAGTCTACGTTTTTTTTTCAACCAACAATGAAGAGATTCCCCGGTAAACGGCGGTGGTTGACCATGATCGCCACACATTATCACGGCGGTGTCTTTTGTTAACAACCACTCCAAGAATGTTTTTAATAGCTTCAAAGATACTGCACATATTTCATCCCACATAATTATCCGGGAGATATATTTTGTTCCCATTCGCTCAGGAGTCCAATCGGTGCCATTATACCGAACGAAACTATGATACGTACAAGCGTTTACTCCTCTGGATTTGATCTCCCGGGCAAGTCGGTTAGTTGGAGTCAACATAATCATGTCGGAGTTCTTCCCAAATAAATCGATTACTCTGGTTGTCTTACCACATCCTCCTGGGGCGTTCAAATAAACAGTTTTATGTCTGGTTATTGGATCGTACACAGATGGATACGATGATAATTCCATGTGTGTATCCTCGAAATAATTATCCTCGATGGAAACATCGGCTGATTCGCAATATCCATGTAATGTTTCTTGTTTTATTTCCATGTTCCCGAATAGGCTTCCCGCGTAGTAAACTCCTCATCGTTTTTCAAATGTTTTCTATCAAAATAAAATAAGTCGGTTGCGACTCTAACCGCGATGTCAGAGAATCTGTTTATCATCGATAGTAAATTTATCGTGGCATAACCGAGCATCGATTTTATTAAATGGGTATATTGTGGTGATTCGACTTCGAAATATTCAATAATAGTTCATAATTTTTCTTTATTGGATAAATAATTGGTTTTCCTTGATGTAAATATCTGATCTTTTGTTGTATTCGCGATTATGAAATCCAATTCAGCGTCATCAAAGACCAATCGTGTACAACGTCATTTATGATCGCATGATACACCCTGAGTAAATTTCCCAATTATTCTTTTTACAAATTTTTTTGCTTAGTTTTCTTCGTGGCGGTTTGTTTCTCAATCGTCGCATTTTCAGGGGTTGGTAACCAAACCGAGGTTTGTTTCCGATATGATATAATCGCGAAGGAAACAACCAACGATGTTAACATTTTGTTGTCCAACATAAATCGTAATAATACTATCGGAGCCCATCTCTCCGTTGAGAAATGTTTTCCAAACCAAAGATCAAATATTGGATTAAGATTTTCAGCAAATTTAAATGATGTTAAAATGGCAACCCCCATCAGATCAAAGTCTGGCAATGGTCCATTAATCGCCACACTGGTCATTTCATGTGTTTAAAGTATTCGCTGCATTCACCACGCCCGAGAAAACTTCCAGAGTAACACGCTGTCATATCGTGATCGTATTTTGTATTCCATAACCCGCAATGACCATATTCGATACAGCTCGCTTGTACTTCATTGAGAAATTCATGTCTGGTTGGTTTCCACAATTATTTTTCTCTGGCAAAATGCGCTGCGACCAATGGAACTGTAAAAAAATTTCGTGTAATTCTTTCGATGTTGTTTGCATACCTCGAAGCAAGGTTATTCATATCCCCTTGAAGGATTTCTGTTCTAAATAAATCTCCGTTTGATCTTACAAATTGATCGTATTCTTCTTCTTCATCAGTGCGAAATAACCAAACTGATACAGGATCGGTTTTATTGATCTCGTAGATACAATCAAACATATCTCATGAGTAATATTTTATTGTTCTCGTCGGAGGAAATACTCGTATTCAACTACTCCACACATGTGAATTACGATCGATGATTTCAATCGGATCACCATTTTTAAAAATATTTCTCTGTATACGAAACTTCCACGGTTATAGTTTTAATTGTTATCGGGAATTTTAAGATCTTCTCCAACTCGGCAACGTCGTTTATTGACGCTCCAGTTTGTTTAACTGATTCCGCCCATTTAACTATTTTGGATTTTCTTAACTCGGTTATTCCGTTTCTTCGTCGAGTATTATTGAAATGTTCCAAAACTCGTTCAGCTACGCAGTTTAGTCGCGTTGAAATTTTCATCCGGGAAAGTTTTTTAACATCTGGGTTTTTTATCAGGTAAATCCCTCAAGTTAGCGCGGTTACCGGATACGCTCCACTATTATATCTGTTATCGATCCCGGTTAACACCTGGTTTAGTTTAGTCAGTTACAATCAAAGGGTTCTTTGTTGAATCCAGTATACGTTCACGATGATTATAAACTTTCCAATTTTTTAAAATAAATTTTAATGAATTTTACATGGATGAAATATTTTCCCTGGGAGAAATTTATCCTGGATAATATTTATGCGGCACGCAAATCCGTCATAGTATAATTGATACGAGAACTTCGATACGTCGACCAGGTATAAACTGCGCCATCGTTGAGAAATTCGTATTTTGCGTGTTTGATGCTATTTATAATCTTTGACATTCCATATGGAGAATTTATTCTCCGATCTAGGTCAAAAACCCTTCGTGCCCCCCACGAAGTGTAATCATATTATTTCGCAAATTTTGAAAATTCCCCGTAATTATTATAATTAAAACAAATATTTAAATAAAATATTCAAATATATCATGAACCAGTGTAATTGGTTACCAGTCCACTGATTTTTTATCCACTGGTGGTATTTCTCCCACTGGTGGTTTCTTCACTGGTAGTTTCTCCACTGGTGGTATTTCTTCCAGTGAGGTGGGGGAATCAGGCCATCCTAATATGGTTCTCATCGACGAGTTATATATATCTACGCAGTACTTGGGAGAGTTTATCTCGAAGGCGGTTGACAACGATGGTTCATGAACAGTTATCTTGATTATAGATTCAACCAAAGTGATAGATTTTATCCTGCGCTGAATTTCGTTGTTGATATCTTCGATGAAGTAAGCTCCTTTTGGAAGATATACTGTTTGCCAATCTGGTTCACCAAATCTATTACAAGTTGATCCTGGCAAGGAATTTCAGGGTGCGGTTTTATCAACAATGAAGCATCATAATGTCACTATCAGACGAGGACATACTGCACTACATCGCGATCAGGCAATTGTTGAACGATTTAATCGGACACTTGCTGAGCGGTTATTTGGATATCAATACGCGAAGGAATTTATGCAGGATAAACGATCTCGTGAATGGGTCAAGAGATTACCAGCTGTGATTACCTCGTTGAATAATGAGATTAATCGAACGATTAATATGAAACCTAACAACGCGATTAAAAAGAAGTATATACCCGTACAACCGCAAAAAGATTTTTCAAAACAACCAATTCTCGGTATTGTCACTGTTAGGTATTTATATGAATAATTAAAACTCGAAGGTGGTAAACAAAAGAGCTACTAATCCTATTTGGAGTGTTACCACACATAAAATATCTAGTATAACGAGATCTACGGGTAGACCGCCAGTCTATAGATTGGATTCAACTGCTCCTCAGCGAGGATTTACTCGTGAACAACTACAAGTGATACCCGAGGATACTCAATTACCGCCGCGTGGTCTTAACTAGCACCTTTTCGTCTGTTGCACTCAAGACAAGTCAGCATAACATTATCTCTGGTATGACCAATACTGCTATTTTTTCTGTCTACGGTAAATTGTCGAGAGTCCTTATCCGACCAACTCCAACTCATTATACAATTGAAACTCGCGCAGTGATTATTTTGTTGTTGTTTCAGTGTAATTATTAATTCGGCATCAATATCAAATTCTCTGTTATTTTTTTTATCCTGTTGTTTATAACCAGATAGTTTTTTTTCTGAATATATTATCGCTGACAATATCATCGATTGTAGTGTTATTATCATCTAAAACAACTCTTCGAAGCTGATTTATTGTTCGTACTCTGGACACTGCGAGATAAATTAAATTTGACCACTCGATGTGATTATCTACCATCCATACAATTGTATCTGATATAGTTAATCCCTGTGAAGAATGCATCGTCGCTGAGTAACTATGGGGATTTTTCAGCGCGTAATGCATCTTCGACGACATTGATATCAACCAGCACAATATAATTTTATACGAGAATTTGCTTTTCACGCTGTCCTGGAATATCAACTTCAATATTCTGTTTTCGTGTATCCGAAGGCCTATAACACAGCGGTGTTGGAAATGTTGCAAATTTTTCTTTATGCAATTCAAATAACTTCATCTGAAGTGTGTCTCTGACTATCTTTCTGCTTGCGATTATCAAATCGTTTGGTCTCCACGCTTCCCCAATTTTTTTTAATGGTGTTTCCGAAATTATTTCACGCGCTATTTCACATTGGATTCTATCCGGATGATTAGTTTCTTGAACTCGCGTAATTGTTCATCAAGTGCTCTATGATCAGTACTAATTTCTTCATAGTAGTCTACAAAATTCTTTAACCAATCATGCGGGGATAAACCGACAAATGGTGGTGGTTGACCATGATCGCCACACATGACGACTTTTGCATTCGCTAACAATAAACAATCAAGAAATCTTTGTAATACATCTAACGACACCGTACATATCTCATCCCAAAAAATGACTTCAGGAATAAATTTCTCACCCATTCGTTCAGGAGTCCATTCGTCACCTTTCCATCGAAAGAAACTGTGATAAGTACAGGCATTAATCCCCCGTTGTTTCATCTCTCTGGCAAGTCTGTGTGTTGATGTTAGTACAATCATTTTTGATTTGGAAACGCTAGGGTTTCTACGAAATAACTCAATCGCACGAGACTGAAGACTGTATCCATCGCTGTAAGTAACAATTGTACCCAATTTGGTTCCATCGGACAAGAAAGCGTCTTTACGATCCACGTACATACCCTTAGATTTTACATCCGCGATTATAAAATCGTACTCAACGCTATCTTTAATCAACCGTGAAGAATACCTTGTATTGTCGTATTTTCCAACCTGAGTGAACTTACCAATTATTCTTCTACCAAGATCTTTTGCGTCTTGTTTTCTAATTTCAAATAGCAGTTTGGAACATTTCACAATATATTCTTCGTCAAGGTCGGGAAATTGTTTTCTATTTTCGCTGATTATACTATATAGATTAGGTTGTGGTTACCAGACTTAAGTCTGACCTCGATATGATATAATTGCTTCACTGACAATCAGCGATATCAGCATTCTACAATCAATCATATAGCGTAACAGCACTATTGGCATCCAGTGTTTTTTTCAGATATATGTCTACCAATCCAAACATAAACGGTATCATTAATCTCGATAACAGCACCGGACCCGGAACCCACTGGGATGCATACGCGTGATCCAAGTGTAATCGTTTATTTCGATTCATATGGATCAGCACCGCCGAAGGAATTTATGCGTTATATAAACCACTTAAACACACCTCGTTGTTATTCCACAGTACCAACACAACACAACAAATGAATGATCCACCAATATGCGGCAACGAAGTATTAAATGTACTCAACGCTATTTCAACATCTGGAAAACCACCTCATCAGGTCGTAAATGAATACACGAGTAATCCCTGGAAATCGAAAAGATTTTAGAGAAATAATTAGTTTTACAATAACATGATTGATATTTGGTGGAAATCTTTATCAGCGCTGAAGAAACCAACCGAGGAAATATCTGCAACCGGTGATATAAAAAAAATAATAGAAGATGAAATAGCTGAGATGTTGAACTTAGCAAGTGTTGATCCCAATGAAATAGTTGTATTTCAAGA
This sequence comes from Unio pictorum, assembly GCA_030141615.1. NCBI lineage: Eukaryota > Metazoa > Mollusca > Bivalvia > Unionida > Unionidae > Unio > Unio pictorum. Next base: position 804,349 of record JARLTB010000132.1, on the reverse strand, counting down.
TCGTCGGAGTAAATTGAAAACTAGTAATGTTTCCCTGGATGATATTTTAGTTAAACAACGCAACGCAGTAGAAGATACTATCGGGCTGTTTTCCGATCAGGGTAAACTCAAACCCGGCGTACTTGTTTCGACGATTACAGATAAATAAAGATCTCTCGATGGAAAACAATTAAATTTGGAACAATCTAATATAATTTTTTTTGGCGATCCACCGGTAACATCATCAAAACTTTCATTGATAAAAACCGCCATGGACGATTTAATACAGCTTGATAACGAACATGAAAATCACGTAAAACAATATACAGCGCTTCGAAAATTGTGCCTTTCTTTGGAACTCCGCCGACCGTCGCAACATCACTCGCGAATATTAAAAAATCTCTGAATGAAATAACCGCGATTAATCGGCAAATAGAAACTATCAACACCAATATTAAAACGACCAATGATATTATCAAGGATGATATGCCGAAGATGATAAAAGTACTTGAAAAAAACAAATATCCCTCATGAGAGAACCAATAGCGTAGTATACACGATTCAACATGGATCATTTGCGTGGACACCATCCACTAACACTCTAAGTATCACTGCAACCGTCAAAGGTATTTATCGATTAACACCCCAACTCAATTTAATATTTCGTCAACAAGTTCATTTGGGGTCAATAATACGATATCAACGATCATCGACAAGAATACAACTGAACAATTCACGATAACATCCACTGATCAAAATTTGGCCAGTGTTTCAGTAACATGGTATGTGGAATTCGTAGCGCATTTGAGTAAATAATTAAATCGCTAGCGGTTTCAATTGAAATCTATTATAATACATAACATGTCATCACCGACGATACCTTCGGTATCTCAATATCGCTATGATCAAGTCAGAGAGTTTCAAACTAAACTCAAAACACTCACTGAGGAGTATCAAAAAAAAAAAAAAATACCGACGAAGAATCACCGCAGTTGATGTTACCGTGTACTCTGTGGGCGGTGTAATAACCGGAGCTGGTATAATACTATCCTTGGTGACTATAATTGCTCCGATAGCTGTTCCGATTTGTATATCAGCGGCTACAACGATTGCGGGAATTATTTCAATAATAACAAAAAAAAAATATCATCATGCAGCCAGCGTAAACTGCAAGATTACTCAATTAAATTTCATGTTGTATCAACTGCGTACTCGCAATATCGTCGTCGCTCGATGATACAGTTATATCAGATAATGAGTTCTCAGCGATGGTAAGTATTTATGATTCCGCGATGTCAAAATTAGAAATACAACATGAATATAATAATAATGACAACACCGCAAGAACTACTTCAACGAATAGTAAAAAATACCGAACCAATTCAACAAATAACGGAAAATACCACACCGGTGAACACCAGCATGATATCAATAACATCAACCAATCCTGAATTCAGTGTGAATTTCCCTACTCCGATTGCCGTGAAAGAAATAGCGCTAGCAAAACTACGAGTGTATCACAGTTGGCCTAATATTAGGTCGGCACCATTTGGCGGTCAACAACCAAATAAAATCTTGGTGTTTGCGAGTAAGAATAAACCCGATGGAACTCCAGACTGGAACGTTGTTTCGCTGCCATCTGGGTCATACCAAATCGAACAAATCAATGCTGAATTACAACGTAGAATAAAATCCATTACGGGAAAAGAATCGAAAATCGCTATAACGGTTCACGAGCCAACACTATCATTTACGATCGAGATAAACTCGCCAAGTTATGTCGTAGATATCTATCAGAGTTCTATAAGAACACTACTGGGATGGCCTGAAATCCCACCTCGACAGGAACTAGTTAATCCTGAACCACAAAAATTAGGTTATATTACCGACAGGATAAAACCCAATAATCCAGTAAAAAGCTATAACGAATGCACCAAGTTGATTTTTTTCACTGGAATGATAGACGACCAAAACCGAAGATATTACGCAACTCGACAGGATAAAATCACTGAAAATTTGACAGCGATGAATAATGATATTTTGCTGTTGTTAATATCTCTTAAATCCGGCACTCTCACCCGATGAATTTATCAGCGTCTTAGAAACATCTAACAAAATCATCAATGACATGGAAACATTTCATTCGCAAATTATTCAAGAGATATTAGGTGACAATAATCCTAAAACGAGAACGCAGTTTGCGATAGTGTATAATATACGCGTAGAAGATATCCCCACACTCAAACTATACGGATATAATATATCAGAACTACAAAAATCTTTCAATGATGCCATCGATGAAGGTTTAAAAAAATCCACGATACATGGAAACAAACACCTCAACAAACAACTATCCTGACATATAATAATGACCCAGACGGAGGCGGGCGGCATATCGCACCGCTAAACGTAAACATATCCTCGGCGATTGCATTGAATATAGTAGGTGATGTTATCAAAGGAAGCTATCAAATAAATCTCGAGCGATCAAATCAAGTTAAGCAGGGATATATTTTATATTCATTTGCACCAACAGCTCCTCCATGGTTTCTAATTATTGAAGATCGAACTTATCCAGTCTATATGCGATGTCATAATAATTCATTAACGAGAATTAATTTCAGACTCACTGACCAATCCAATAATCTAATTGATTTACGAGAGGAGGTTTTACAAAGTAGTCTGTTTGTGAAATCGTAGTGATTTTCATCGTTAACCCATAGCAGCAGAGGGGGTGAGTGACAACAACGCTGACGTCTTCGAGGAAGCGTTGGTTTACCGAATCGATGCTTTTTTTACGATTTTCGAGGAAGCCTCAGTTTGCCGAATCGACGCCTCTACAAAGTTGTCCCATTCGCACCCTCTGCTGCTCCGTGTAATCATGTAGGTTACGCTGACTACACAATTTTATTTTTTGTTGTTGTTATAATTGAAATCAACCCCGCGATAGTTGTCTTTTGGCTATACAAATTGTCACCGACGATCATATCACACCGGCTCCAGCGATAACACCTGAAACTGAGTACATAATTACGTCAACGGTGGTAATACTTTTTCGATATCTTTTTGTTTGTTTGATGTTCATCTGTGAGGGATTTTAGTTTAGTTTGTAGATCGCGAACTTGATGTTATCGGTATTGTTGTGATGAAGTTGTCGTTGTGGACATTATTTTTAATTAAGTTGTTTACTTAAATCGACAACGAATTATACGTACCATGTGATGGATACCCGAACTAGATTTTTATCTCTTAGCGGTTATCGTAAATCGTTCAGTTGATCCCTTGAATATTATCGCGCTGATCGTATTGTTTACTCCGGAGGACGAACTCGGTGATATATTAAACTGCTATGGCGATACTAGGGTTAATCTGTAGATTCCTTGGACTTCCGCGGTGATATCTAATATGTTAGTTTGTGATGTCCAAGCAAAGAATTCACGTTGTATCGTATATACAACGTTGATAGTTTTCCATGAGGGATATTAACCTTATCAAGCGTGCTAATCATCCTCAGAAAATCGTCTTTGATAGCTTGTTGAGTTTGTTTAATATCATCGATGGATTTTTTAATCTTTTGAAGTTTTATAGAAATACTATCTACTGGTGTCACAAATAATTTTTGGACAATATTTTTACGAAACTTTCCAAATTGTTTTACATGATATTCATACTCAGATCGTAACACCGTCAGTTCTTACACGGCGGTTTTTATATCAGAGAGTTTTAATGTGATCTCCAATGGAATATTTTCAAAACACTTTGTCAATTCGGTTGTAAATTGGATATAATTTGGGAAAAAAATATTATAACCGAGGACATGATTCTCATATTCAGCTCGCAGCGCTGTTAGTTTATCAACGATGTTAATCTGTTATCGATGGTAGAATAAGCAATTCCGGGTCGTATTTTACCTGTTGAATCAAATAACGCGATGGAATTTTCAAACACGTTATCAAGTTTAACTAAACTAACCTTGTCGGTTTTGAAATACAACTATATCATCCGGCGATAGATCTACGATATGTAAAAAACAGATAACGCATCATTGATAAGGTGTTTTTTTTACAAAATCGATTGAATCCCGCCTTTTTCTCTCCCTGTGACGGAGATCTTCCTCAAATATCTACCATTATACGTTAAAGATCTCTTTAAAAAGTTATCACTGGTATATTCATGTACGGTTTTATGAGGTGGTTGGGGGATTTTGAAAGAACCTTAATAACTTCTGGACCACATATCGAAGGATCGGTTAATGTCTGTGAAGGTAACGTGGAATACCAAACAGGGATTTTTCCACGTGGACGTTTTTCAGAAATTCTTTAGGTGGAGATAGCCCATATGAGTCAAAATAAATAATTGATCGTGGATGTATCGCGTACGCGACCCAGTGAGTTTCAGGTCCAGTGTTATCATCAAAATTAATTATACCCGTTTCTGGATTTGATAGGTCGAGGCGGTAATTGATTTTTCATAAAAACACTCCTGAAATTCTTTATCGGGGATTGCTTTACCGCGGTGATTAAATCAAAATTTGACATGGGAGTTATCAACGAACGCTTCCTGGGAGTCTTAATCCCGCTCCGTATCGGGTGTATCGACTGCCTGGTAGTTTTAGACCCTTCCCTTTTTCTTTGTATCCCTGTCCAGTAATTTTCTTTACCCCAGCTCCAGCGACGGTACCAGCAGCACCGGTAAGGGCACCCAACGCTGCGGTTTCAGCAATCACTGGTGCCTCAGCGGCAAGCAACGCTGCAATGGCGGCGAGGAAAGGAAATATACCTCCTGATTTTATCATATTTTTTTACCGTGGAGGGAGTAAATTCGAACTGAACTCCTGTGTTTGCCTTTAGCGTTTTGTTGAAATGATTAAGTTGAGTTTTCGTCAATGATATTTTATTTCGTCCACCGTTATCAATCTGTTCTCGCTTTAATGTTATTTTTACTCCACATGTGGTAGCATTTTTCGACTAATTGTTTTTGAATGACCAGGAGTCAATGTAACATTAACGTGTTTGTACGACATTTTTATTTATATAATAGATTGATCTAATTGTTACATGTTTTTGGAAAACGTTACATGTTTCTACTGGGGCATCAATGACTCTCATCTTTCCACCACCACCTTCAAATGTCATTGATTTATCACTGAGAATAACAGCGATCGTTCTATATGGGCCACGTACAAATGGGTCTACATCCGGCGCCGATTTAATAGGAAGCTCTCCTATGCGAGCTTGAAATTTTATATCGACGACGGAGTGCATAGATAGATCAAGATGTTGCAATGAAAAATAATATATACGATACAAATTTTGACAATCTCTAGGCCAGTATCAATATTTTGATCACGTCCCGTATAAGACCACAAACGATGATACACACAAGCTATTTGGTTATTAGAATAATCGATCAGAATATTTTCGCGGGTTCTTGTTGATTACTTACTCGCAATGATAGTTCACTGATGACAACGTTGTTGTTTATCTTGTCCATCTAATGTATTTAAGAGCGGAGATATTGTTTGCTAGCGCGACCTGCCATGTAAATGTACCAGTGGTTGTACTTGATGTTGTAGCTGTTGTAACATCCAACCAAGACATCAATAATTTACCACCTTGATCCATAAAAGATAATAGTCATTGTTATATGGTGAGAGATGGAGTCATTATTGGTATCCACAATACAAGTTTTGATAGAATTACTTTCCGTCGTTGGGAACACCAACACCGCGCCAGATTGCATCATCGTCATTAGATTTTCTCACAAGAACTACACTGTGACTAGCACTAAAGACAACGTTTTTAATATCCCTGCAAAATCTAAATATATGAGAGAGAGAGAGGAATCACACATGAAAATCTCCCATTGCGATCTAACATCGCTTTACGAGTTGCAAATCCTAGATTGAAATATTTATTATTACTCCTGGATCCTTGATCGTGCAAGAACAAATCAATGTTATTTATCTACGCACGCATAATCAATACTTGTCAAGAATAAATTTTAAACTCACTGACCAGAGTGGACACTTGATTGATTTACGTTGCAAGGTTTTACTGATAAATCTCAATGTAAAATCTTAAGACTTTTATCGAAAACGATTTTTTTGATCTTGATTCGCGAATTAATTGGATAAATATTACATATGTACCCGCAAGTAAAAGTTTTTATACACGACAAGGAAGCACTTGGAAATGCAATCAAATTAATATTTACACAGTCTTCATTCAACATCGTTGATATAGTCATTGATTAGTTCGGAAACGAAGATATTTTACCGACGCAAGAAGAGTTAGATAGATTGCAGAGATAACATATTTCTATGATCACGTGTGACCGAGATCAAATTATAAACTACGCGCAATCCTGCCTTAAACTTGATGAACTTAAAAAAAAATATTATATAGTTCTGAATACAAATTTGATTTCAGTAAAATAGAATATTTCTTTACAGATTTGATGAAATTTCATCTTTTTTATCATTTTAGTCAATTTTATCGTAGAAAATCTGTCAGATTTCTGATTTTCGTAAGGTAAAGGAACCCAGCAATTCTGTAAATGATTTATCGATAAATCGTTAGTTTCATCTATTTTCTGGGTCTCTTTTTTGTATATTTTCGTAAAAATATATCCGATTTTAGTTGCTTTTTGAGCAAAACATGGCAAATTTATCTATTTATCGATAAATCATTTATAGAATCTCTCGAGGTTTCACCCTACAAATATTATAATTTTGATAGATTTTTCTATGATATTTTGACTAAAATGGGTAAAAGAAGTGATGAAATTTCATCAAAATTTACAAATCTGAATAAAAAAATATTATAACAGAATAGAAAAAAGATATTATAAGAGAATTAAAAAATATTATAACAGAATAAAAAATATTATAATAGAATAAAAAATGATATTATAACAGAATAAGAAAATATTATAACATAATAAAATATATAACAATAAAAAAAGATATTATAACATAATGAAAGAAGATTATAACAGAATAAAACAACAGAACTGTAGAGAAATTAATCTAAGCTGCCATTGGTAACAGCGTTTTCATTTATAATCTTTTTTATCTGTCTCACGCGTGTGTTTATAATTTTGTTCGTTTCATATTCGTGAGACAGTTTTGATTTAATATTTTCTACTGCTATAGAAAGTGGTACGAACTTATCTACATCTGTATTTTTTACCATTGATAAGGACTGGAACATTATAGACTGTATGTTCTTTATCAGCCTATACTCCGTTGAAAATGTATAACCACCTTCAAAATTTCGTTGTTGAATTGACTCGAAATCACAAATTATTTTTTCTGGATCGAGTTGTATATTTACATTTTCATTTTTTTATTTTTTTTACTGCAGATATTATAGCATTAATATTTTCGAAGTTCATATATATAACATACGCATTAAAATTTTAAAAAAATATTTGTTTGGACAGCGACAAAATAAATCACTATCTACGGTGAAATATGTAACATGGAGTTATCTCCCAATTTTCAGTTCATTTACAATTCAGTAGTACATGAAAGGAGACATATAGCACATTAATTTTATACTGAACATCATAGTAATATATTTTACTGAAAATGTCCCAAAAATAAATATATTAAATAAATAGTAAAGTAATAGTAAAGTAATATAAGCAACATAACTACAGAGAGACAGTCTCCCTTCAACATTATTGAAATGTAATTTTTTGCTTATAATTTTTAGAGAAGGAAGATTTGGTAATATTGTCTGCGACGTGCTGAATCGAACGTGGGTTAATATCAAAATATTTACCAGCTTCAATGTATTGATGGGAATATTATTTCTTCGTCAGTCACTGTTTTTACAGATTTTATCATCCGTTTTCCTATTGTATTACATCTACCAGTATTACCGTATATATAATTCTGACTGGGTGTGACAGCTCCTAGATTAGATAAAGTCTTGTAGAGTTTAACTCCATCAATATGATCTATGACAAGATCGTCTTTGATCACCCGACGGAAACACTAGAACACGAATCTGTGACAGTAATGTGTTCTTTTTTTACTTATTTCATTGAAACCAGTATTAATAACATTACAAACTGACAATTCATGATAACACCATCACGATTTGCTTCGTAGTTTGTTATCATAGGATGTCTCATACATTCCTTTTGCTCCATTATATATAAATATCTTTTGTTCAATTAATTATTTGCCTTGATCTTTACTTTAAATCTAATAAGATAATATTCTGGGGTTTTATAATCATGTCGCTATTATTACTTTTTTTTATCATAATATCGTTTCAGTTCTCTATCTTTTACCACCACATTGCACACACAAGCGTACTCCAACACCATATTGAAAACATGGTTTCGGACCTAGACTTCCATCTCGGACACGTTGCGAGTGGATTCCGCAGAATTCGTTTACGCAAGATCTGTTACAAGGAGATACAGAAAGGATCATCAACCACTTGCAGAGATTCCTAGTTTTAATCATTATGTATATGTAATATTTTTAATTTAAATACTTGTTTTAAATAAAATGATGGGAGAATTCGAGAGATTATCTAAGGTCGAGCTTTCTAAAAATAAAAGATTTAATCTTGACAGAATATTCCCTGTGCCGATGCGAGATCTAGTTGATCCGACAGATAAAATCTTGATCAATAAAATACATGACGCCAAAAAAAGAATTTTAGAAAAATGAAGAATCTCATGTGTGGCTGACGTTTAAGATTATAAGTGACACTAAAAATATAGATACTACGATGAACAACAAGCGAGCAGCGATGATCATTAACTACCTTGACGATAAAAAATATATTTTAAAAATTAAATTTATCGTACTAACAGATACAAACAATTTGATTATTCGAGATAAACGTGATCCCGTCCTTCATAAAAAAAGAACTGCCATACTGAGAAAAGATTCCAAACCAGGGATGTTGACCGGTATTGGTAAACTATATTACGAAACATCTAATCCTGTAACAGCGGTTATTTATGGGATATATCCGCTTGAAAAACCCAACATTGATAATCTGAAGCCGATGAAATTCTCGAAGATAAATTGTATGGCCGAAAGAATAACATAACATTTCATTGTATCGACTAGTGGGAATGGGTTAACGGATAACCGACATAATATAATAAATTCATGGTAGTCAAAGATACCGGAGCATCTATCAAAGATGTTGCTGAACTAGGAAAGAAATTAAAATTTCCTATAACAGTAAAAACAATAACAGGACAGATCTTATACGAATCGAAATATAAATCAAAGGGAGTTCAATCGAAATTGTTGATCATAATTCGCATGCGTGGACTAATGCAGTAACAGTATTTCCACGATCGAGGACAGTTAAACTCTATAACGGTGATATGTTTGATTGTATTATCGAGATAACTAAAACGATCCTGTATCCGTGTGGTTGTTTAGTGCTGAAAATGAATACGATCAGTCTGTAAGACCAAATGGTGATATTTATCGAACAGAATCCCTCCACGAGAAAATGAGAAAATATACCCCTGACGAAAAATTACTCGGTGAATGTTTTACTGTTCCATCAGTTGCAGTTCATTTTGCAATAGAGAGAGAAAATCTTGGAAACCAACTCGGTTTGATTTTTTTGATGATATAATATTAAGTTGTGTTGAATATGGTCACGGTGGACTGTGGAACCGTGAATACTCGAGTAAAGATTTTCATGTTGATATGGTTGCATTGTATCAGGGAATTTTTCTGGGATACGGAGAGTGTTCTGGGTATTTTAAAAGATTCGGTCACCCGACACACGAGATGACGCGAGTATCAATAAATGGACCATTAACTGATTTTGATATTACTGGATTAGCATGTATCGAATCATTCGAGTTTACAGAAAATCTTCAACCGATTTGTTATGTTTGGTTCGGTAGACATTTTTCAGAAAAGAAGTGGGCTCCAAAAGTACAGATACGATATATGTTTCATTGTGTAATGTTGACGTTGATTGTCAGTGAAGCGATTATATCATACCGAATGTAGACCGAAGTTTGGTTACCACAGCAAAAGGAATATTCTGATGAAGAAAATCCTGATGAAACCGATTTTGAAAATAAAATTGCAAAAGATCTTGACAGGAAAATAAAAGGCAATTTACCCAAGGACAATCATAGGATCATTAACGATATTATACAAGATTTATCATGGACGATGCTGAATTAAATTTTATAATCGCTGATACAACAGAAAGAAATACATTTAGAAGTCTGGATACAGCTTTCTTATCAAATGGATCTCAGTTAGGTAAAATTGTGAGTTATATTGCTGGAGAATCACCGCAGTAAACCATTTAAGATCTTCGATGTTCGCATACGTTTCGCTTAATCTGTGATCGGTGATAAATAAAATTCCAGAGTTTGCTGTCAGAGTAGCTTCTGATTCGTTTTATATCAGTAAAAATTATTTAAGATTGTTAGACCAACTATATATCATCAATCACGCACCATGGGGTGAATGGAGAATAAAAATGGAAAATATACTCGATTATTATGAATCCGCCGATGTTCCAATCAAAGATATTTACCGTAGAAAGAATCAGATATTAAAACCATCGTCTGCACCAAAAATATATGATCCCGTAGCTAGACACAAAACGATTAATCTCAATGGACCTGGAGGATAAGGAAAGACGACACGTGCGAATTAACTATTTCAGATTTCAGATATGATCGTTTTGACACCTACACACAGACTTGCGCGAGAAATACCCAACGAGGAACAGTCATGTACTTATCACAGCTTTTTCCGACGGAGCGGAGACGCATGGAATCCTCATTGAATGGAAGATAAATATATTCCGAAGATCATAGTTTGGGATGAAATATGTACTGTATCGCTGGAAAATCTAAAAATATTTCTTGATTGGTTGTTGATAAAAGACACTGCTGTTATAATGTGTGGCGATCATGGTCAGCCACCACCTTTTGTTGGACCGTCTCCACACGAATGGCTAAAGAGGTCCGTTGACTATTACGAAGAAATAACCGACGATCATAGAGCACTTGATTCAATGTTGAGGGAGTTTAAAAAATTAATCAGATTACAACCGAATAAAATTCAATGTGAAGTAATGCGTAATATAATTTCAGAAACCTCTTTAAACGACTTTTGGGATACGTGGAGACCAAATGATCTGATAGTTGCAAGTAGAAAGCTAGTTCGTGACACACATCAACAAAGATTATTTATTGTACATAAAGAAAAATTAGCTGAGTTGCCGGTACCATTATGTTATTGCCCAGCAGATACGCGACAACAGAATATTCTCGTTCACATACCAGGACAGACGGAGAAAAAAAATCTAGTGTTGAATGATATTATTTTAGTTGATGTCAATGTTGTTGATAGCGCGTTATCAGATTGGACGCTAGGATACGCAATGACAATACATTCAACTCAAGGATTAGCTATTTCTGATACAGTTGTCTGGATTGTGGACGATCATATCGAGTGGTCGAATTTAGTTTATCTTGCGGTGTCTCTCGTCACGAAAATATATCAGCTACGTAGGATTGTCGTGGATGCGTCAGAAACCACTGGCAATGTTGACAATGATATAGTAAGAAAAAACATTAGATAGCAATGAACAATGTGATACAAAAACTAAACTAGACAATTTACAGTAGATAGAAAAGATAACAGTCTTGGTCATACACGTGATAATGTGATGTTAACTTGTCTTGAATGTAATCGGTGTAGAGGTGCTAGTTAAGTGAATGTGGTGGTAATTGTGTATCCTTGGGAATTACCTGTAATTGTTCACGTGTGAATCCACGTTGAGGGGCAGTTGAATGTAATCTATAAATTGCAGGTCTACCTGTGGATCGTACCGCGCTGGATATATTGTGTGTAGTAATACTACAAATAGGATCTGTCGCTCTATTTTCCCCTCCTTCAATTTGACCTCGTTCGTATAAATACTTGACGATGACATTACCTAATATTGGTTGCGGTGAAACATTATGCTGTATTGGTATATATTTCCTTGCAATCGCATTAATAGGTTTCATGGCAATTGTTCGAGTAACCTCATTGTTTAATGCAGCTATCACACTTGGTAATCTTGCAACCCATTCACGAGATCTTGTATCCTGAATGAATTCCTTCGCATATTGATATCCAAATAATCGTTCAGCAAGTGTTATATTAAATCATTCAACAACGGTTAATGCGTATTTAAATGTTACTCTACGTATACGATCATGAGGTAAAAACAGAATATCAGCCTGATGAACTTCATTAGGAACATTAACATCAACATGTGCGTACTCGATTCGTTTAGGCAGTGGTAGATAAATTTGTCATATTGCTTGTTGTGCTAACCACGCTGCGGCGGTAGAACGTGTGACATTTGCTGCATTAGCGAATTTATCGATTGCTGCTCTACCTTTCTAGTATCCTCTTGGGCTATAATAAATTGTTTCCATTATAATTAATTACCCAGCACTTATTGCTCATTTGGTTTTCATCGCAGATTTTACTAACCAACTGGCTAATCCTTCCTTCCTTTAGAAATTCCACTGTATGCTATTCTTTTATTTTTTGTTGTAACCGTCGATAAATCAGTAGTTGGAGTTTTAACTTTACAGGGTAAACAATATAAATCCATGGTATAATATTATATCATGGATGTAATTGATTTTTCAGCGACGCCAAAACGAGAACAGGTAAAACATCATCCTGCATTACCAAATTCGATCAGAATGATACTAATAAGCCCGTCTGGATCTGCTAAAACACAATTATTACTTAATTTGTTAATGAGATGGTTGAAATGGAATAAATTGTATTTAGCTGCACCATCTGTAGATGATCCGAGATGCTACAAAGTGCTTAAGGATTTTAATGAAAACGCACGATTGCTGAGCGGTGATGATATTATTGATTTTATAACCGATATTGATGAAGCACCATCTGTCTATAATCATGATGGATTCGTTAATAATTTAGTTGTGTATGATGACGTAACTCTAGATAAACAATCAAATCCGGCAAGAATATTTTCTCGAGGAAGACATAAAAATACTGATGTTATTGACGTAACTCAGCGGTATACACAAATTCCGAAAGTAATCAGAGATAATTGTAATATTTTAGCTGTATTTAATGGAATTGATACACACACGCTAAGAATTATTCATCAGACTTGGTGTAGCGGGGATATGGATATAAATAAATTCAGAAATTTCTTTTGACAATAAATCTGTATGATCCCAGGACAAGATATCGTGTAGGTATCGATCAAACATTTGGCTAATTTGTAACAGCAGATAGGGTGCACCCGAGTCAGATTGAAATAATAAAGATATCCTCTAACTAAATTAAATAGATACTGTTTGATATATGAAAAATTGTACATGGCTATGTCAAGGAAGCACATATAAATGTAATAAAAAGATGTCGTGGAGAATACTGCAAGAAACATAAATATATCCTATCAAAAAATCCACATGCTGGTCTTCGACATTGTGTTGGATGCAATGTTGGCGTTCGAGGACAATATCATATTTTTAATGAATGTGGTGGAGATAAATACAGAACTTTGATGGCGTATTACCGTCGTAGGATCGAAGAAGGTGTATTGATACCTAGAAAAGAAACCCCTCCAACCGAGGAAGAATATTACTCAAAATTAAAAAGTCTCAGATTGATCGTTTGTCTGAATTATTAATTTTGTTTGATTTTTTTATCATCAGATTGACAATTTAACCCATAGAGAGAGCAGCAGAGAGTGTCGCCATCAGCATTTGTTTGGGTCAATCTAGGTGTAGTCATTGAACTGACCTCTATTTTAGTCACCATTAGTCGATTTGGAAATGAAAAAGGGTGACGTTTTGATTTAGTCTGTTCGTCCTCTCTGAGGCTACGTGTGTATTATTATTTAGTATGGCCATGTGATGCTATGGTATCTTTGAAATTGCGAAATACTTGTATCAATATAATCAGGTCATCGCAATGCAGAGATAGTCTCATAAGTAATTTTGTTAGTGAAGTGTAAGTATCAAAATGATAAAGATGTATAAGCCATCATACAAAGACATAAAAACAAAAAGTGTAAAAGTTTAAATTAAAATGTAATGACTTAACCTTTGTTCACGCTCTAAGATAATTTGTATGCTTGTTACATGGAACCTGGAATTCGTTGAATTTGAGACTACATTCATTTTAAGTACAAAGATTGCAAAACAAATCTGGATACACTTTATGACAGGATGTGCAATTTTAGAATGAATGAATGGGCCTTGACCTTAAAAAGAATGTGCATGTAAAGCATCCTTCCTCGTCAGGTTTGCATGACTCTCGTGTGTATCATATCAGCCAATATAAGTACTTTATTTCCTAGTGATAACGCTATGTTGACAATCACAAGGGTTACGTAAGTGGTGCAATTAATCATGACGGATGTCTTTGATCCGATTTAACTGATCAGTTCGTGCTGGTTTGAAACGTATATTCTAAATTTAGAATAACAAGTACTTATTGTCTTGGTATCCTAGGTTTGTCACATGATGGGGTACTTGTCAAAATCAAGAAGTTGTCATTTTCAAAACTCTTGTTTCTACCTTTCACCTTATTCTTTAGATACCAAACTAGTCAATACAAATATATAGAAAAGTGATATATGTGTTTAATTTTAAATTGTATCTCTTCAAGAATGAAAACATTTGATAATTATCTTTTGAGAAAGTCTGAGAATCTGGCTACACCACGAATCGTCATTTCAAGTTCGGTCTTTTGGCACCAATGTATTTTGTCTTCCTTGTTGCAACAAAAGGCTTGTATTCGATTGATTGAGATAACCTTAAATTTACCATTGGCCTTTACAAGGAAGTTTTTTGACCCAAATATTGAAAATATGTCTACCTGCGATTATAACCAGAATTCTGTTTGATAAAATTTAAAAACATGAATCAACTATTTATGTAACTGTATATTCCGCCATATTGCAATTTGAGTCTAAGATAAAATAGTACAAATGGTAGGGAATAAAAAGTATGGCGTTACAAATACATAACAGCAATGTAGCAAATAAATAATTACAATGTAAAATACAGCTAATTACAATGAAACAAATATTTAATTACAATGCTACACATAGATAATAACAATGTAACAATAAATAATTACAATGTAAAATACAGTTAATTACAATGTAACAAATATTTAATTACAATGTAACATAGATAATAATAATGTAGCAATACCTAATTAGATAACTACAGCAATTTTCTAATTTCAATGTGGCAAAACAAACAATTTTGTAGTTTTAATATGGCATAACAAACAGTCATTGTAGTTTTAATGTGGCATAACAAACAATCATTATAGTTTTAATTTTTCTGTGCTAATGTGTAAGTTTCCGTGTTAGGTTTACAAAATTTTGTTTTTAAGTGTAATAAAATGTTTCTAAAATTCAGTGAATGAATAAATAGACAAAAAATGAGAAATCCAGGAGAACTGATAGGACTAATAAATTTGCGTGCAAGATAGAGATAGATAGATAGATAGATAGATAGATAGATAGATAGATAGATAGATAGATAGATAGATAGATAGATAGATAGATAGATAGATAGATAGATAGATAGATAGATTTTGCTTTGTCCATCTCCCTCCCCGTTGTTTATGTCATTATAATTTGTCCTTATTTATTCTTCAAACCAAAATTACGGACAGGTTTTATCACGCCTATCTTATTTCTAGGTGCCTTGACATGATTGTCAATATCAATAACGAGGACGAAATCTGCAGCAAAGTGTGTACAATATGCAGCTCAAATTTTCCCGGGGATAAAGGGATGTTGTCAATATCAATATATCCTTTACATGAACAAATAACACTTTAAATTTATATATTACATTTTATTTGATTTATTATCAAATAAAGATATTTTGTAAAATGTATCCCTTTTCAAAACTAAATGTTTTTTTGGTTAATTCCAGTTTGTAGAATGAGCTTCGTTTGGTTGCCGACCCCCATCTTACCGATCTCTGTAGATGACTGCCTTTGTAAGACTTAAGTTCGGGGACTACTAAAACTTCCTCCCTTTATTTTTGATTTGTAAATAGAATACTTAGAAAAATTACGCAAGGTTCAAAAAAGGGTAGGTCAACATGGCTAACATATATAGATGCTTGTTTCGGACGATAAAGTCAGTAGCTAGGAAATAAAGAAATAAAAGAAGACCAAATATTTCATTCAATCATCTGTATTTATATTTACAAAATGCTATAAATTGATACAAATAAACAAACGATAAGAGGAATTTAATATCAGAATATATTTAAGTTTCTGCATTCCAAACCCACCAGCGCTTTTTATGAGCAGAAGATTTGAAGTACGTTATCTTCCGCTTGTATAAACTTCACAAAGGTCACAAATGAGTGTGTAACTCAATTCATTATTGATTGTATTTCTGTTTAAACCAATAAGTTGTTGCAGGATTGAAATATGAAATGATAAAATTAGAACAACAATGAATTGTTGACAGTACAAAACGAGTTATGTAGATGGGGGTGGGGGTCAAACAAGAGAAGATGGCATTTCTTGATTTCTTATCTCTGTGCTGAACTCCATTCCTCAAATATCCGTATTAGCCATTATTTATGAAAAAATAATTTTAGAAAAGGTCTAATATAAAACTTTATCATTTTGAAAATGGTAACACATAATATTTATATATTTCATGATGAATCACAAATCGACATCTTGGATTCAAAAGTTTGTCACAGAGCCATTCATTTATTGTAATTCTCATAATAAAAGACACGTGTTAATCAGAGTGGTATAAAATTGGATTGATATTGCCCTTTACAATGGGGTGTTAACTCAAATATCGAAAATGTATCCACTCAAAATTATGACAATAACAATGTATAAAAAAATTGGAAAATAAGAACTGGCTATTAAAATATTTATCTTAATCTAACTTCCACCATATTACGATTGGAGCCTAACAATTACAAGTATGTTATAATAGATAGATCGATGGATCGATAGATAGACAGAATCGTCAATCATATTGTTGGTCCATCCCATTCCAATGTATTTTAACTCCAAAGTCTAGAATATGGTGTGGTCTTTCCCCTAGTAAAAATCTAAATAAGTATTAAATAAACTAAATATGTTGAAACTAACCGCATGTACATTCTATTTTTAATGTCGTATATAATAAAATGTCTTGGTATTCATATTTTCCTGCGCTTGTTTTTGCTGTCAATAGAACGCATTGTGTTTGCTGTCAATAAAACGCGTTGTGTTTACTGTCAATAAAACGCATTGTGTTTGCTGTCAATATAAAGTATTGTGTTTTCTGTCAACAGAACGCATTGTGTTTGCTGTCAATAAAAACACATTGCTTTTGTTGTCAATAGAACTCATTCTGAATTTGTTGCTTGCAAACGTTGATTTGTTAATAATAATAAAAATCTTTGCTATGAATGAGTTATGAACGAAAACACAGCAGGTCAGAAACATATTTAGGTCAAGTAAATTCACCTGATATGTCATTGCATTTTTTCCATTTTTATCTTTATGACACTATTAATATACATCCCGCCCACCCCCATCCCCATTTCTGTGTTTCTAATTGTTCCTTATTTATTATTTAATCGATTTTCCGAACACGTTTTATCATTTATATCGTCCTTAAATGTGCCCTGACCTGATCGTCTTAATCGTGGGTAGCAAGAACAAGGAGAGCTCTGCAGCAATGGGGGTTACGACATGCATCATCATGTAGCGCAATATTTACCCATGGATTAAGGGGTGTTGTCAAAATTAATATATCCTACACATTACAAAACTACACTTTAATTCATTATTTCACATTGTAATTGAATACATCATTTAATGTAGACTGTGTGCAAGTTATATTCCTCTAAAAAATCGAAAATTAACATTCATCCATAATTATAGAAAATAACTTTTATTTATAGTCAACCCCCATATCACCTAACTCTTTAAACCATTGCCAACGTAACACTTAAGTTCGGTTATTAACTAAAACTTCCTAGTTTTATCATTCATATATAAATAGAATACTTAAGAACACGCGTATACAAAGTTCAAATTGGTCGGTCAACTGAGC
Source organism: Unio pictorum (assembly GCA_030141615.1). Lineage (NCBI taxonomy): Eukaryota > Metazoa > Mollusca > Bivalvia > Unionida > Unionidae > Unio > Unio pictorum. The sequence goes on along the minus strand of JARLTB010000132.1, from coordinate 786,248 downwards.
ACATGCCTGTACGCACACCCTTCTACACGACTTTTTCTGAATATAAATGCCGTTAGTAGGAAATAAGGAAATAAAGAAATTTCAATTATCACATTCAGTCACTTGCTTTTCTATAGTTTACAAATGTTATCAACCGGTGAACAAAAGAATTCATATTTAAGATTAACACATAAGTTAAAAGTCTGTATTTGCATCCTACAAGCTTCTTTTATAAATACTTTATATCCGGATGTCGAACATTTTTTGACAGCTCAAATGTAAGATACGAGACAGCAATTAATTCCAGTTGTGTCTTTGTTTCTATTTAATCCACCCAGATATTGCGTGACTGGTCCTTATGATATAAACTTAGAACAATTAAGACTTGTTGACCAACCATTATTTAAATATTTACGTGGGATTTAATTTTGGATTAGTGGTCAAAATCTAGAATTTGACATCCTCTGCTTTTGTGTCTCTAAGCTTACCTGTATTCATCATATAGCCAGAATAGACATTGTTTATAAAATCAAAAGTGACAGATTGGTGTAACTTTTAGAATTTGTTGTGTTTTTAAAATAAAAATTATAGCTCCGAATAATTATTATTATTTTGTGTTCAGTCTTTCGACACACAGCCACCATTTATTGCGTCTTCTCTGTCATAGAAGAGAGCGTGTTTATTTGAGTGGAATAATATTGGACTTACACTTGTGTTTACAAGGTAGTTGCTGAAAATAAGTTCATCCGAAATCATGACCCCAATGGCACGATGAAATTGTAAAGAAAACACAGCTTATTTAAGTAGGTATCCTATTTGCTCTAAAGTAATCCATGTTGTAATTTGAACCTATCAAAAAAGCAATGTGGTAAAGAATTTCACGTATCATGCAACATGTGTATCTATTTATTCTGATTCCATCTTCTTCCACTCGTTAGGCCCTTACTTTATTGTAAAAATGTAAAATTAGCAATGAATAAACTAAATAGGTTGATAATTATTACAAGTATTTTCTATTTGTAATGTTGTGTATGAAAATCCATTGCAATCAAATTGCCTTGCAGTGATGTGTACTGTCAATGTATTACAAGTATTTTCTATTTGTAATGTTGTGTATGAAAATCCATTGCAATCAAATTGTCCTGCAGTGATGTGTACTGTCAATGTAATACATTGTGAAATATTATAAAAGTTGATTTGCAAATACAGTTAAATAAATTTAAAAATAAAAACGAATGTATGAATAAATAAATGAATAAATAAATTAATTAATTAGAGAAGACCACGGAATACATTAATCTGATAAATACATATGACATGCCTGCTCATTTTCAGTATTGGTATCTTTTTCTCAAGCACTTTTATATCCCCCTCCATTATTATTATCTTTCTAACCTGTTGCTTATCTATTTTTAGACAGTGATTCAGGACACATTGTATCGTGTCTCTGCTATTTCAGGGTGTTCTGACCCGACCCTTTGATAGCATGGGTAAATAGAACGAGTAAGTTCTCTACAGCAAACTGGCCACAACATGCGTCAAAGTGTAGCTTCCCTGTGGATTAATGGGTGTTGTCAATATCAATGTATCCATTACACGTACAAATAACATTTTAATTCTGTATTTCATATTCTAATTGATTGTGTCGTCTAATATAGAATATTAATAACATATGTCATTTTTCAAAACTCCAACGTAAGTTAGACACCATGATAGTATAGATGCCTTTTAATTGGTAGTCAACCCCTATCTCACCGATCTCTGTAAAATACTGCCTTCGTAAAACGTCAGTTCGGTCACTAAATAAAACTTCCTAGTTTTATCATTCATACATAAATCAATAATATATTAATAGAATACATAGGAATATGTATACAAGGCTAAACATAAACAGGGTTCCTGATTTATTGATAAAACCAAAATCCCGGACACATTTTATCACGTCTAACATATTTTAAGGTGTCCTGACCTGACCCTCAGTAGCGTGGGTAACGAGAACGAGTAAGATGTGTGCAGTTAACGGGTAGGACATGCATCATCTTGTAACTCAAAATTTACACAAGGATTAAGGGATGTTGTCAATATTAATTCAAACATTATGATCTCATAATATAGAATAATTATATTTTAGAAGCATACGATTCTAGTTCGGTCTTTTGCAAGCCATTTATTTGTTCTTCCTTGTAATAAATGACGTGTTCAAATGAGTTAAATAATCTGGGATTCACCCTTGTTCTCATCGATGTTATTTACTAGGATTTTTTGATCCAGTTATGGAAAATGTACCACCCATACAATTTTATGACGAAACTCATATGAATCAGTTATTTACGATATTTGTAGCGCTTATCCTAATTTCCCTCCATATTGGAATTTGAACCTAATTTTACGTACTACAAAGTAGTAAATAATTACAAGATTGTTGTAACAATGGGATAGATAGATAGATAGATAGATAGATAGATAGATAGATAGATAGATAGATAGATAGATAGATAGATAGATTTAAAGATCCTTGACCTGATCTCGCATAGCGTGGGCAAATAAAGCCAGGAAGATCACTCTAAACAGGTAAGACATGTATCCCTGTAAACAGAGTACAGCATGCATTGTCAAGTATAATAATGATTCCGGTGAACACTACATGATGATACAAGTGTTACGACGATACATTATTTAAATTTACGCCGCGTGCGTCCAATTGGGTATGTGCGACGACAAGTGTTACGGTATGTTGTACTGTACATGATGACACAAGTGTTACGGGATGTTGTCAGTCAGTCCTTAATATTAAGAAGTGTTCAATTCTTTCTGTATCTCACATTTTACATGGTGTGATTCACATTTACTTGGTGTGACTCACATTTTACTTGGTTAAATCTTTTAATTTTAAATACTTGTAATAAATTACCTAATCAATTATAACCTTTCTTTCCCAAAAATAAGTTTATTTTTGTAGTCAGTCGCCATTTTACCCATCTCTATCAGCGACATTCAAAGTGACGCTTAATGAGTGTATATTTTGATGTCAGCCTCATCCGATATAACATTCACATTTTCTCCAGCTCAGAATTAGGGATGAAAAACGCTTTTTGAAACGAACCAACATCCTTTAAAGAAACAAACACACAAAAAAACAACAATAGGCCATTAGTTACACAAAGAGATGTTATTATTCCTGTTGAAAATAACAATAGGTCATTAGTTATACAAAGAGATGTTATTACTCCTGTTGAAAATATACAGATTTTAATATGGGTATATTAACTTAATTAACACAGTTATGCATACGTAATATTTATCAGTCCTTTTAAATCATACATTTTAGCCATGCAAATATTAATAAAAATAAAATAAGATGATAACTGTTTCAATGAGCGTTTATCTGTAAAGTATGAATATTTATGTTTTAATTTTTTTCTCTTAGTTTCTGTCCTGCAATGTACTTACAAGACGGACTTTCTTAATTTTAAATTCGTAAACTTTGCGTTCTGTCACACGCATATTAGATATGGGGGACCTTGCTAGTAATGGTCAGGAAAACCAGATGCAAGTATAAACTAGATCGCCACTAGAGAGTGTTTACTGCAGAGTTATATTAAATAACTAGATCGTCACTAGAGAGTGCTTACTACAGAGTTATATTAAATAACTAGATCGTCACTAGAGAGTGTTTACTGCAGAGTTATATTAAATAACTAGATCGTCACTAGAGAGTGTTTACTACAGAGTTATATTAAATAACTAGATCGTCACTAGAGAGTGTTTACTTCAGAGTTATATTAAATAACTAGATCGTCACTAGAGAGTGTTTACTGCAGAGTTATATTAAATAACTAGATCGTCACTAGAGAGTGTTTACTGCAGAGTTATATTAAATAACTAGATCGTCACTAGAGAGAGTTTACTGCAGAGTTATATTAAATAACTAGATCGCCACTAGAGAGTGTTTACTGCAGAGTTATATTAAATAACTAGATCGTCACTAGAGAGTGTTTACTGCAGAGTTATATTAAATAACTAGATCGTCACTAGAGAGTGTTTACTACAGAGTTATATTAAATAACTAGATCGTCACTAGAGAGTGTTTACTTCAGAGTTATATTAAATAACTAGATCGTCACTAGAGAGTGTTTACTGCAGAGTTATATTAAATAACTAGATCGTCACTAGAGAGTGTTTACTGCAGAGTTATATTAAATAACTAGATCGTCACTAGAGAGTGTTTACTGCAGAGTTATATTAAATAACTAGATCGTCACTAGAGAGTGTTTACTACAGAGTTATATTAAATAACTAGATCGTCACTAGAGAGTGTTTACTTCAGAGTTATATTAAATAACTAGATCGTCACTAGAGAGTGTTTACTGCAGAGTTATATTAAATAACTAGATCGTCACTAGAGAGTGTTTACTGCAGAGTTATATTAAATAACTAGATCGTCACTAGAGAGAGTTTACTGCAGAGTTATATTAAATAACTAGATCGCCACTAGAGAGTGTTTACTGCAGAGTTATATTAAATAACTAGATCGTCACTAGAGAGTGTTTACTGCAGAGTTATATTAAATAACTAGATCGTCATTAGAGAGTGTTTACTGCAGAGTTATATTAAATAACTAGATCGTCACTAGAGAGTGTTTACTACAGAGTTATATTAAATAACTAGATCGTCACTAGAGAGTGTTTACTGCAGAGTTATATTAAATAATAACTTTACACCATGATAAATATCAATTACATAACGACTGCATAATGTTACTATAAACACTGCGTTGTTATAAATATTGCAAGGGCATTGTTACGATGACTGCATGGTGTAGTCGTTGTTTACAAAATGTAACGTTATATGTTTATCAATTTCTGGGGAACTAAGAAGAAACTACTCACCAAAATATTATTGTTCACGTCCGAAAGGAAAGTAGTTCTATACTTTTGCACAAAAGAAAAGGTCAGAAAATAACTTGAGTAAAGAGTAACGTTACATATCGTTTACATTATGGCATAGGTTTAAATTCTTACATTTGTTGCTATAAACTGCATCTCACTATAATTATACATGTTTTTCTTTAAAAATATTTAATATATATTAATTATATAACTCACTATCTTATTTTAGTAATCCCTACACTGATGACTGTTAACGTCAGTGACATAAAGAAGTTTTCTTGTACAATACCATCCAACGACTTTTGTGACGTGTCTGTGTGTGTGCGTGCGTGCGAGCTATTGTTTATCTAGTTTCCGTGGTGCTTGTTCCAACGCTATTATTGACCCAGTTAACGTAGGAAGATGCTCCATGGTCTTTGAAACCTCCATGGCATCTGTTGGGCCTCTATGAAACATCGGTGTGACGCATTCAACTACACTATGGGTCCGGTAATTGATTTATCCCATTATGAAGATATGTGTGAATATATTCAATGTAATAATAATAATAAGAAGAAGAAGAAGAAGAAGAAGAAGAAGAAGAAGAAGAAGAAGAAGAAGAAGAAGAAGAAGAAGAAGAAGAGAGTTCCATAAGCTCACACGTTTATTCAAACAGAAACACGCTCGCACACATTCACATACGTTTCGGCCTTATCGGCATCTATTACATATCAAGAATGTTATTTTTCTTTTGTTTCTTTAGTTATAATTTTAATGGGGTGTTCTTCTTTTCTTTGGTACTAAAGTAAATTATAGTTATATAAAACTAATTAATGTGAATGACAGCCATATTGTTTGCCAAAACGATTTACACGCATTTACAGATTAAATATAATCGTTAAGTACTATTTCAAACGATTACACGCAATTACAGATTAAATATAATCGTTATATACTATTTCAAACGATTACACGCATTTACAGATTAAATATAATCGTTATATACTATTTCAAAAGATTACACGCATTTACAGATTAAATATAATCGTTAAGTACTATTTCAAACGATTACACGCAATTACAGATTAAATATAATCGTTATATACTATTTCAAAAGATTACACGCATTTACAGATTAAATATAATCGTTAAGTACTATTTCAAACGACTGCACGCAATTACAGATTAAATATAATCGTTAAGTACTATTTCAGATGATTACACGCATTTACAGATTGAATATAATCGTTATATACCATTTCAAATAATTACACGCATTTACAGATTAAATATAATCGTTATATACTATTTCAAACGATTACACGCATTTACAGATTAAATATATTCGTTATATACTATTTCGTGTTTCGTGATTGTCGTGCCAATATTGAATGGATGTCAAATCTTATAAAATATCAAATCATTTCAGTTTGAAGTACCATGCTCGACTTCTTGTTCTTTTCCAAACACTTTTATTCCATATAAACATTTTTGCTGTGCTTAAATTACCATAGTCACTGAGGTGGCCTGTCTTTTATGTAAGCTTAGAAAGGAATTATTCGTTAGCATACTTTATGAATAGTAGGCAATCCCCCTTTTTTCCCGCTACTATATTCATGCATTTTGTAAAAAAACAGGTTTGTATGTTTTGGAAACTGTGTAAACTACTTTGGCCTGAATAACAATGCCATGTTTCCCTGTTTACCTGTTTATTACTATATAGATAATACGTAATTTCTTACGCAGTGCTTTATGTGAAATAAAATGAAAATGTAAACTTTACAAATACAGAATTTCATGACTTAGAAAGAATTTAAAAATGCTGGCATTGCATAAATGGAATGTCTATACTAATAATCGGAAGGCTGAAGAGATATTTGTGTATTATTTCTTTCTTTCTTTCCTTCTTTCTTTCTTCTTTCTTTCTACATTTCTTTCTTTCTTTCTTTCTTTCTTTCTTTCTTTCTTTCTTTCTTTCTTTCTTTCTTTCTTTATTAATTAATTAATTTATTTATGTATTTATTTATTTATTTTATATTTTTTATTTTTGTTTATTTATGTTATTGTATGTTTGTTAGACCTTGACCTCGATACAGATTAAGACCATAATGCTACACGTTTTTTTCTTCTCTTAATCAATATGGGAGATGACACTGCTACAGTGTATCTCTTAATGAGATCAGACTGCAATATTGTGCTAATGTCACAGCCGCTTCTCAAGAAGACTAGTATATACAGCACTAGAATTTTTGCGGGGTTATATATCAAATGGATTTTTAAATAATCAGGCATATCCCACCCACTGACACATCTCACATATATGCTAGTGTTCCAGGGCTATGACTGAGCCATCATCACGCCTAAGCCCCATGTGTTGTTCGTCCGTTGATTCGACGAGGACTACTTTAGTCATCCGAGGGTTGGAGGGGTTGGTTCTGTTATTTGCGTGTGCAGGTGGGTGATGAGGCCAACCCTAGTACTGAATGTTCGTTTGCACAAGGGACAGGGGGTTATAGGGATATCTCCAGGAGGGTTGAGAGCACGTGCTTTTCTGCCCTGCCGCTTTAGCTATGCAGCTGCTGTCTTGCTATATTTGCACAGCTTGGAGCCTTTGTGAACAGAGGAACAGCAAATGACTTGATCGCTTGCTGTTTGCCCACATGAATCAGAATTTATGTCGAACGCTTTCAATTGCAGCTTTCGAATTGTCTTTGAATTGTTTCTTCTGAGCTCTTTGGGATCTCTGTCCTTGCTATAGTTCGCCATAGAAGTGTCTCTTAGGCTGCTGGTGGTCTGGCATGCGATCAACATGTCCCGCCAAGCGTAGCATCAGGATGGTGAGGATGCTGAGGAGACCTGCTTGGGTCAGTACCTCAATGTCTGGAACCTTGTCCTGCCACTTGATGTTGAGGAGTTTTCTGAGACTTGTCTCGTGAAAGTGGTTTAGCTTCCTGGCGTGGCGTTGGTACACCGTTAATGTTTCAAACGCGTAAAGTAGTGTGGGGAGCACAATTGCCCTGTAGACCTGTAATTTGGTCTGGATGCTGATGCCTCTTTTATTCCAGACGCTGGCATACAATCTGCAGAAAGTTGCACTGTTTTGGCAATGCGAAGGTTCACCTCGTCGTCAGTAGTGACGCTATGTGACTGCGTGCTTCCAAGGTAGGTGAAGCGGTTCAGTACGTTCAGTTTATGGCCGGTGACGGTAATATTGGGCTCAACATTGAGTTTTCCAGGATGCACGACTTCAGTCTCCTTCGTACTAATGGAGAGACCAAAGCTTGTGCAGAAGATGGAGAACTTGTCAGCGCTGCATTGCAGTTCGGCTTCTGAGCATGCATTGAGGGCGCAGTCATCATAAAAAAAGAATCCCCGATGGTGTCTGTTATAACCTTTGTTTTCGCTTGAAGCCTCCTGGGATTGAATAGTTTTCGATCTGTACGGTACCTGACACGGACTCCAACCTCTCCCTCTTTGAAAGCAGTCAGCATGACGGATGAAAATAGACTGAAGTGTGTCGGTGCCAGAACACTATCCTGCTTGACGCCATTGGTTATTAGGAATGGCTCTCTCCATTGTTATGGACTCTTGCCTGCATGCCATCGTGGAAATGCTGCACCATGGATATAATTTTTTCTTGGCCATCTGTACTTGGTTATTACTTTCCACAAGCCTTCTCTGTTGACAGAATCAAAGACCTTTACCAGGTTGACGTAGATGGAGAAGACGTTAGTGTTTCATTTTGTAGCTACCTCGCAGCAAACACCATGTCGATGGTCCCACATTCTTTTCGGAATTCACAATAGCTTTATGGCAGTAGTCCCTGGTCAAGGTGTGTAGTGAGGCGGTTCAGTAGGATTGTGGTAAGTATCTTTCCTGTAATTGAGAGTATGCTTAGCCAGCCTTTGTGCTTATACAGGTGGATTAAGGAAGCGTCTTTGAATTCTTTGGGGATTGTCTCTTGCTGCCACATCAGTACAAACAGTTTGTGGCGCCTTTATATAAGGACTGTACCGACTTCCCTATAGACTTCAGCTAAGATGGAGTCTGAACCAGCCAGGTGTTATGCCAATGGAGAGCAGAAGGATTGCTTTCTGTGTCTCCAGACATGTTGGAAGGTCATCCAGTGCTTTGTTGATGGGTAATTGGGGCAGATAACTGATGGCGTCATCACTGATTGATGAGGGGTGATTCAGGACGCTGTCACAATGTTCAGCCTATCGTTGAAGAACCTTCTTTTTGTCAGTAATTAGTGTGTTCCAATCTGTGCTAAGGAGGGGAGATGATTCAAAGGATGTAGGTCCATACACTTTGTTCAGGGCATTGTAGAAGTTCTCATGTCATGCTGGTCTGCGTAGCAATGGATCGCATCAGATTTGTTACTCAGCCATATGTCTCGCATCTGACGGAGATTCTGCTGTACAATTCTGCTTATGTTTTTGTAAGCATCTTTCCAAGAGGTGGACTTGGGGTTGATGAGGTGGGTTTTGAAAGAGGCGGTGTTTTTCATCCAGCAACAGCTTAATTTCGTTGCAGGTCGGGTCGGATCGAACCAGTCTTGATGCTTTCTGGTCGACGGTCATAGTAATTCCGAAGCTGTGCTGTAGAGGTGTGGACTTCAGACGCTCTTCCATGGCGTCCACGAGACATTGTTTAGTACTGGTTCATTTCAACTTGGTGATGTTCGCTCGTTTAGGAGCCTTATTTCCCTGTGTCCGTCATTTGGTCTGAATGCGGTTGTTGAGCTGGTGATGATGAGATAGTTGTCTATTCAGCAGTCAACACCGCACAAAAACTTGGTCACACGCACCTGCCTGTCCTTCCTCCTGGTAATGACCTAGTCGATGAGGTGCCAGGCATAAAGCAAGGGTGCATCCATGATGTCCGGTTACGAGTAGGGAGGCGGAAGATTGTATTGGTGATTAGCAGTTCATGCGTGGTGCAAGTCTGGAGCACAATGAGACTGTTGCTGTTACAGTAACCCAATCCGTGCTTTCCTAGCACTCCATCGTAGGCAACGTAATCACAGCCTACTATTGTATTGAAATCGCCAAGAATGACGAGAATATCTGCCATTGGAACATCAGCAATGATGGTGTGAAGATCCTCATAGAACCTAACCTTCACTTCATCTCGGTTGGTTATGGTTGGAGCATAGCAACTGACCATGGTATCATTGGTATGGTGCTTTCTTCCATACAAGAGAGAGAGAGAGAGAGAGAGAGAGAGAGAGAGAGAGAGAGAGAGAGAGAGAGAGAGAGAGAGAGAGAGAGAGAGAGAGAGAGAGAGAGAGAGAGAGAGTTTCATGGTCACGAGTATTTCGTTTATGCGTTGGGAGGTCCAGCAAATTTGACAAGCAGTGCCCTCTTTACTGCAAGGCCGACACCAGCCTCGTGACGCTCTTCACGTCCTCGGCCTCTCCAAAAGAAAGATTATACAGAGACTCTTTCATAAAGTGTGCCATCTCCTGCAACCCGGGTCTCGCTCAAGGCAGCAATATCCACGTTGTATCTGGCGAGTTCCTTCCTATTAGAGCGGCTCTCCGCTGGGGTCTTTCCACTACGTCTCTGTCCAGTAAGGTGCATACATCCCGTGTGCAAAGTGTGAGAGGATCAATCAGTAAGCTGGATATGTAAGTTTAGAGCAGGCAATGTTTAGGGTACATTTTATAGTTCCTTCTTCATGCCAGGGAGGTGAGCAGTGCATTTCTGAAGAGGGCCGCTCAGTCACTCAGGGGGCTGCCTGACTCTACATCTCCATGTCAGTGGTGAACGACCCTAATGGCTTGAGTCGCCTGTGTGCAGGTTTAAGTCTTCGGCTGGCAGTGTAACCACATCTGCCGCTTCGTCGATTGCCTGTCGCCACAGGAATTTAATGGATGATGAAATAGGATGGTGTGGATGACAAGAATGACTTTCGCGGTGAATTTGTTTCAAGTGAGGAAGAGTTACGGAGCTTGTCGACCTCACTCTATCGCCCAAAACCATTTGAGTGCAGAAGCACGACAAGGTCAATACGGCCGGAGTTGTGTGCAGTAATTGACCAGGACATCCTACTTGTCTCGTCGTGCTCTTAGCGCTCCACGGCACCTTGTTGCGAATCGCCTTTCTGTCCGTTGGGCAGCTGGTGGCTCCTCCGCGCAGGCTGCCGAATCCAGTCTTCACATGCTAGGCAGACAAAGCCTAGAACACCAAGGGTTTAAGACCCGTCGGTTACCCTCAACCTGGTTTAGCCGGCCAGTCGATGCAGTTTTCCGGGATGTGACCGCTTCGTATGTCACATCTTCTTAGAGCCACATGTGAGAGCTGAGTTTCAAGTGGGGACCAAAGGTTGGCGAGTTACCTACGATGGTGTACCACTGCTTAACCAGCTAGAGGTATTACCCCTTCCCAGGACACCCCGGCCTAAGTTCTAACATCTATGGTAGCACCTCAATGCCAAGACATAGCTATCTGTAAGACTATTATGTATCGTAGCACAGTGTTTTGGTGTCATATATTTTTCGGACAAAGTCACAACTAAATTACTCTGAGCGTTTTCATTCTCATGGTTACAAAAATGAATTTGTAATGCGTCGTCACTGTCTTTATTCGTCCATCTCCACCGTGTATCAAATTGACCAACTCTGATTGTTAAGAGTTTGTTACGTTATCTTATCCTAGATTGCATTATTTCACAATCTGTACAGCTATACAGTATTTAAAATACGATCATGGCCGACGGGGCGAGGGGGCTGGCACCTGTAACGTAAAAACTAGGAGAGCCCCGGATGTTTATTACCCGAGGGTTCGTGATCACTCTCTACAATTAGAATCATTGGACTTAACGATCTAGGTAACTCATATTAGCGTGATATTGAAGGCATTTCTACATATGCATGCATGCTTTCATTAGCGTACTCTCCAGCCTCCCACCTATCGGTTGCTAGGGGCATGATATATGACATAAATATCACAGTGGGAAAGTTTTCAATAATTCATAATGCACTCTAACAACACTTCTTCATGGAAAATTTAAGAAAATTCTAAACCTTTCTTTATCTGACTGTGACATTAGTCACTAGTGCATGCCTTTTAGGGTAGTTACAAGCATATACAATAAGGCGGATAAATCCCATATTAAGGTTATTTATAACTGCAGACATCACCCCATCTGCGCATTGGCCGAGTGGGATAATGCAGCCTTAGTTGCAGTAATGTATTATTGATGATGCTGACTCAAACCTACTCCAACTTGCTTTCGGTATCGACTTCCTTAGTTGATAAATAAGACAAAAATAGATGCATTGCTAGTCTACAAAAATCCCCGTTAAATCTACTCAGTTTCAGTGTCTGATGTTTCTTTACAATACATGAAAAATATATTTCACGTAAATACATATGGCGCCTGCAGAATTATTTTTGCTGGTGGGGTGGGGGTGAGTCGTTTAGCAAACACGTAGTGGTCAACTAGTAAATTTTTGTGACGTAGGCCAAAAATTGATTGGAGGTGAATTCCAGGGTAGGGGTAAGTTCTCCTCCCCTTGCCACTATGTGCTAGCGTCCATATCAATGCCATGTGAATCAATAATTGCTAATTCGATATCACAATTTTACACAATTATTTATTTTTAAGCGGCAACTACGTCTGATACCGTTATTATTATTGTTGTGTCTACGACAGCTGTTGCTTTGGATTTAACGTGAAGTCTGCGCACAAGACAGGCCATACCTGGTGGTCAGTATAATTGGCTGAGGAAGAACTCGTGAAAATCCCGGTAAGTACCACCGACCGAGGGAACAGAAGTGTGATGGCAGGGATCGGTAAAGGCGAGTGCTTTAGACCACGCAGTCACACTCTGCCCTACAATGAAGACGAACACTACTAATAAAGAGGTTACGTTATTGCCCAGGTATGTTGTGTATGTATGTATTAATGCGTTCCATTTTTAGATGGGACCAACAATTTAACTTTCAAGGATGATTGATGCCTGGAATTTAAAAATAAATGTTGATATGATAAAAAGAGAAAGGTTCTTAAAAATGGATTCATACACGATAGACATGAACTTAAATATTTAGGGAGAATTCATAGTAAAAATAACGGCGGCTTGTTGCTTGCCTTTTCGTTTCTTTTTAATAAATGTACGGTTCACACAGTTACTTCGGTGGACAAGAAAATTGTAGAAAACGGCGGCAGCATAATCCAGACTCGTAATAAAATGACTCATGGTAATATATATACCCAGCCCAGCTCGAGTCGGCTCCCTCCGATCCGTTTAACTCGATTCCTAAGCCTGGTCGCTATTCTTAATGTTACCCCTACTTTAATTTCGTCCGCAGCATCCTATTACCTCTATTTTATTTGAAATAAGTGTAGCTTGCTCATGACAAATTATTTCTTCATCACACCCCTAGTTCTGTGCCTTATATGATGAGTTTATTGGGTTTTAATGTGCTCCATGTTTTTAGATTTTCCTCTTCTAATATTCCTCTAAAGAATGCTTTGTTGTAAGATGGCTATCCTATCATTAACACCATCTTTAGGTAATAATTTCATTTTAAATTACGAATTATAAAGGGAAGACAAGCTTCATGGTAGCTGCCATGTTCTTCGCATACACCATACATTATTCAGACTTTAATTTGAGATTGAGAGAGAGAGAGAGAGAGAGAGAGAGAGAGAGAGAGAGAGACTGTTATGGTTGTATTAAAAATGGACGCGTTTACTCCTTTTAACGTAGCGTATAATGGTATGCAATACTGTCCAACAAATAACCATTACCGCTCATATCAAATATAAATAAAATTGTTAAGTTTCATTATGAATGGTCATCATATTAGGGCATTAATGTCATAGAAATGACTTGAACATAACATTCTTGAAGTGTACCATCGTATTGCCACTTGTCTTTGATTTTTTTAAATTGTGTTCTGTTTAATCATCTACTTTTTTTGTACCACAAATCTGAATTTACTTGAATTCATCCTGCTTCACCACCATGTGTGAAACTACACATCAATACCTGTCCCATAACTTTGAAATTATCCTGTTAAACCACCGCGTGGAAAATCTGATACAGGAACTTGTATTGTACAATACATTTGAAGTTTAATAAACACTGATTTGAATTAACTTTACTTGAATTCGTCTTGCTCCACTTCCGCCTGGGAATTCTTCCATTAGTTCCGTGTGTGAAATCTTCCATAGGAATATGTTTTGTACTATCTATTTAAATTGACTCAATATGTATTAATCGTGCTCCACCACAGTGTGTGAAATCTTCCACGGAAACATTTATTGTACCACAAATTGGAATTGACTTAACTTTAGTTCATCCTACTCCACCGCCCCGTGGGAAATGTCACACATATTTTGGACTATACATATGAACTGGCTTGAATTGATCCTGCTCCATTACTGCGTGGGGAATCTTACATAGTAACATGTTTTCTATCATTCATTCAATGGAACTAACTTGAATTCTTCCTTACGCAGGCACTTTTTGTATCCTGTAAGAATTTGTAGCATTTTTATAAAGGTTTATTTCTATAAACAAACTAATAAAGTCAGCATATTTGGATCTGTCTGTCTGTCTGTCTGTCTGTCTGTCTGTCTGTCTGTCTGTCTCTCTCTCTCTCTCTCTCTCTCTCTCTCTCTCTCTCTCTTGTTGCATAATTTAAATTTAGCATTTAGACGTTCAAATAACTGGCAGTTTTAAGGATTTGATGCAAAGTGGAGAATAAATGTCAAACCACGTTCAAGTGTCGTAACATGAACATTTATGTCTTTACGATAAAATAAATAATTCAAGTGATTGTTGAATGATTATCATATGCTTAACCTGACATGTTTCAATATTTTACCTGGCAACCTTGATATGAAGCACATCTGTCTAATTTCAACTCATGAAAAGAAACAAAGAACAGGCACATTTATATTTCATAGTGTTGGGGTTGGGGTAAACTGTAATGTATAACACGGTAATAGATTTATCGTTTGAATTAATCTTTATTATCGATATTTATTTAAACAACTAGATATCTCATTAACTATATATAAAACTCTTTTAAAATTCGAATATATATATATATAAAAGATCTCTTTCAAGTGTTATGAGATAACATACAAATCAAATATATTAAAAGGCAGTTACTTGAGGTATCCTACAAAGAATAAGAGATTATGATTTACTTTATAACAGGGTTGTCCAGCATACGGCATGTGGATCAGAATCCAACACTCTAAAGACTTATATATGGTATGCCAGACCAGAATCCAACACTCTAAAGATTTATATATGGCATGGCATGCCAGACCAGAATCCGACACTCTAAAGACTTTTATCTGGTATGTCAGACCAGAATCCGACACTCTAAAGACTTATATCTGGTATGCCAGACCAGAATCCGACACTCTAAAGACTTTTATCTGGTATGCCAGACCAGAATCCGACACTCTAACGACTTATATCTGGTATGCCAGACCAGAATCCGACACTCTAAAGACTTATATCTGGTATGCCAGACCAAAATCCGACACTCTAAAGACTTATATCTGGTATGTCATCCTTTCATATATTGCAGCAACAGCTACGTAAGAAAACATTACAATTAGAAAATTTAACAATTAGAAAACATTACAATTAGAAAAATTACAATTAGAAAACGTTACAATTTGAAAACATTACAATTTGAAAACATTACAATAAGAAAACTTTACAAATAGAAAACATTACAATTAGAAAACATTACAATTAGAAAACTTTACAAATTGAAAACTTTACAATTAGAAAACATTACAATTAGAAAACTTTACAATTAGAAAACATTACAATTTGGCTCTCAAGAGAAAAGTTTGCACACTTCTGCTTTACACGATATTTTTTTTCAGCCGACACGGTACCATACATTTCCTTTGAATGGCACGTGACAGTCATAAAACTCTCTCTCTTGTACAAATTGCTGATTGCTTTGAACAAATCATGACAGTAATCAACATTGAAAACATTAACTGGTTGTTTGAATTTAGTCTCGCGCGAGAACTTTATCTGAAGATTGTAGCCAGCTGTAAATCTTTTATAAAACTCAGCTGACGCGGCCTGAATTAAAATATTTTGACACAAAATTAAAGTTAAGAGGTTGGCGTTGGAGGCAAGACCGTACTATAATCATGTCATATACAAACGTAGTTTGCTTGCACTTAAAATGTGTTATTAACATTATAATTACTGATACTGAGGTTCTCTATTGATGCTGGAACAATTTATCTGGCGACGGCAATCAAAACATCTGCACCATGATGTAAACGTGTTACCAGGGCGTGGCTATAAACAGAGACCGTCATTACTCTGAATCGATTTCTTACCGTACTTGCTTCCGTATAACACGCGTCTAACAGAACAATATAGATACATCTATCCAGTTATATAATGATCATGTATTACACACATCAAACAGAGAACAATATAGATACATATAACCATGTTGCATAATGCTCATGTACAACACGCACCCAACAAAGAACAAACTAGATACGTCTATGACATAACATAATGTATTTGGGAGATAAGGGTATAGGCTATTTATGTTACTTAGATACGTCTATGACATAACAGAATGTATTTGGGGGATAAGGGTGTAGGCTATTTATGTTACTTTATGCAAGTGAGCAGCATACGTTCTGATCTGCCGGCACTTTATGTGACGGGAATATCGTGTCCATGTTATTAAATGGTGCGTGTTATCAACGAATAAAGATGGTTCATTTATAAGTCAATTCAAGTCGTTTGTTTCTCTTTTACCATAAATCTTTAATTTGTATATGCTATATTCTTCTTTATTTTCATTTTTAATTAATACAAAAATGTAAATATTTGATCTTGATACAAAATATGGTTAGAACGGGTTGCTGTAACAACGTGAGTCATCATATTGGTATTATTTTCCAATGTAAATGCTTGCTTGCATGGTCGTCAACAATCACTGTTCGCTGTGATCTATCAAAGTGTGTGTGTGTGTGTGTGTGTGTGTGTGTGTGTGTATTAACCACGTGGATTGTACAAGAAGCACAAATCGGTTGGTATGTGATTAGGTACCATCTGCAACATGACCACACCCAACTGGAGATATTTCTATATTCAGTCATGATATTATGTACATACTGTATTTTGTGATCGATATTATGAAATGATGTTTTTGCTACATTTATTTGTCAAGTAAAACATCCAATCATTGGGCGTGATTGTACATGCAGAACATAATGAAGTCTAAATCGATAGCACTGACTCTATATCCTTGACCACAAACCAACAGGGAAATCTCCACTTATGGAACATGTCAATTTATCTGTTTTATTACAGTCAATATTCACCAGACATGACATTGAAGATAAATCTGATGACGTATTGTATTATATTTATGTCATTTATTTACAACAAATGATATTAAAATACTAAATATTACCTTGATTATATATATGTATAATCTAAGCCGATTTAATACGAACATGCTTGGCTTCAGTTAGTTTTTTGTCTACAAAGCCTTATTGTTGTCTACTTGTTTAGGTTTGTTCCTTACTAAGGAAAGTGGCCTGTATGTTCAGTTTTTGTGTATACGTGTAAATCTTTCTTTTGCTAAGGAAAGTGGCCGGTATGTTCATTTTTTGTGTATACGTGTAAATCTTTCTCTTACTAAGGAAAGTGGCCGGTATGTTCAGTTTTTGTGTATACGTGTACATCTTTCTCTTACTAAGGAAAGTGGCCGGTATGTTTAGTTTTTGTGTATACGTGTAAATCTTTCTCTTGCTAAGGAAAGTGGCCGGTATGTTCATTTTTTGTGTATACGTGTAAATCTTTCTCTTACTAAGGAAAGTGGTCGGTATGTTCATTTTTGTGTATACGTGTAAATCTTTCTCTTACTATGGAAAGTGGCCGGTATGTTCATTTTTTGTGTATACGTGTAAATCTTTCCCTTACTAAGGAAAGTGGCCGGTATGTTCATTTTTTGTGTATACGTGTAAATCTTTCTCTTACTAAGGAAAGTGGCCGGTATGTTCATTTTTTGTGTATACGTGTAAATCTTTCTCTTACTAAGGAAAGTGGTCGGTATGTTCATTTTTTGTGTATACGTGTAAATCTTTCCCTTACTAAGGAAAGTGGCCGGTATGTTCATTTTTTGTGTATACGTGTAAATCTTTCTCTTACTAAGGAAAGTGACCGGTATGCTTTTCGTTTGGTGTGTATACGTGTAAATCTTTCTCTTACTAAGGAAAGTGGCCGGTATGTTCATTTTTTTGTGTGCATACGTGTAAATCTTTCTTTTACTAAGGAAAGTGGCCGGTATGTTCATTTTTGTGTATATGTGTAAATCGTTCTCTTACTAAGGAAAGTAGCCGGTATGTTCATTTTTTGTGTATACGTGTAAATCTTTCTCTTACTAAGGAAAGTGGCCGGTATGTTAATTTTTTGTGTATGCGTGTAAATCTTTTTCTTGCTAAGGAAAGTGACCGGTATGCTTTTTGTTTGGTGTGCATACGTGTAAATCTTTCTCTTACTAAGGAAAGTGGCCGGTATGTTCATTTTTTGTGTATATGTGTAAATCGTTCTCTTACTAAGGAAAGTGGCCGGTATGTTCATTTTTTGTGTATACGTGTAAATCTTTCTCTTACTAAGGAAAGTGGCCGGTATGTTCATTTTTTGTGTATACGTGTAAATCTTTCTCTTACTAAGGAAAGTGGCCGGTATGTTCATTTTTTGTGTATATGTGTAAATCGTTCTCTTACTAAGTAAAGTGGCCGGTATGTTCATTTTTTGTGTATGCGTGTAAATCTTTCTCTTACTAAGGAAAGTGGCCGGTATGTTCATTTTTTGTGTATATGTGTAAATCGTTCTCTTACTAAGGAAAGTGGCCGGTATGTTCATTTTTTGTGTATACGTGTAAATATTTCTCTTACTAAGGAAAGTGGCCGGTATGTTCATTTTTTGTGTATACGTGTAAATCTTTCTCTTACTAAGGAAAGTGGCCGGTATGTTCATTTTTTTGTGTATACGTGTAAATCTTTCTCTTACTAAGGAAAGTGGTCGGTATGTTCATTTTTTGTGTATACGTGTAAATCTTTCTCTTACTAAGGAAAGTGGCCGGTATGTTCATTTTTTGTGTATACGTGTAAATCTTTCTCTTACTAAGGAAAGTGACCGGTATGCTTTTTGTTTGGTGTGTATACGTGTAAATCTTTCTCTTACTAAGGAACGTGGCCGGTATGTTCATTTTTTTGTGTGTATACGTGTAAATCTTTCTTTTACTAAGGAACGTGGCAGGTATGTTCATTTTTGTGTATATGTGTAAATCGTTCTCTTACTAAGGAAAGTAGCCGGTATGTTCATTTTTTGTGTATACGTGTAAATCTTTCTCTTACTAAGGAAAGTGGCCGGTATGTTAATTTTTTGTGTATACGTGTAAATCTTTATCTTGCTAAGGAAAGTGACCGGTATGCTTTTTGTTTGGTGTGCATACGTGTAAATCTTTCTCTTACTAAGGAAAGTGGCCAGTATGTTCATTTTTTTGTGTGTATACGTGTAAATCTTTCTCTTACTAAGGAAAGTGGCCGGTATGTTCATTTTTTGTGTATATGTGTAAATCGTTCTCTTACTAAGGAAAGTGGCCGGTATGTTCATTTTTTGTGTATACGTGTAAATATTTCTCTTACTAAGGAAAGTGGCCGGTATGTTCATTTTTTGTGTATACGTGTAAATATTTCTCTTACTAAGGAAAGTGGCCGGCATGTTCATTTTTTGTGTATATGTGTACATTTTTCTCTTACTAGACCTCTTGTTCACTATAACTTTAAAGAGTTTCCTATTAAGCTTTACGTCCTTTTTATGTTGACTTATTTTTCTTACTTTGCATAGTATTCAATTTACCTTTACTTATGGTTCTTACTAAGCATAGTGTTTAATTAACCTTTACTTATACAGTGTGCAATTTACCTTTACGTATGTTCCTTGCCAAGCATTTGCTGAATATCTGACCAGTTACCTCCGCTTGTCTCGATCAATGCCTGTGTCTCCGCAAACATTTTCCTGGTCCATTCTGTGATGTTGTCACACCACTTTTGCTAAGGGTATGTTTACTTGTCTGTTACTAAGCCTTGCTAAGGGTAGTGTTTACTTGTCTGTTACTAAGCCTTGCTAAAAGTAGTGTTTAGCTTGTCCTTTACTATGCCTTGCTAAGGGAAGTGTTAACGTCTCCTTTACTAAACCTTGTGTTTAGCTTGTCCTGTACAAAGTCTTCCTAGGGTAGTGTTAACTTGTATGTTACTGAACCTTGTTAAGGGTAGTGATAGCTTATCTGTTGCTAAGCCTTTCCAAAGTAAGTGTTCAGCTTGTCTTTACTAAGCCTTGCTAATGGTAGTGTTTACCTGTCTGTTACTAAGCCTTGCTAAGGGAAGAGTTAACTTCTCCTTTACTAAACTTTGCTAAGGGTAGTGTTTAGCTTGTTCTGTACTAAGCCTTGCTAAGTGTAGTGTTTAGCTTGTCCTGTATTAAGCCTTTCTAAGGGTAGTGTTTAGCTTGCCCTGTACTAAGCCTTGTTAAGGGTAGTATTTACCTTGTCTTCTACTAAGCTTTGCTAAGGGTTGTGTTTTTATATTGTCCTTTACTAAACCTTGCTAAGGGTAGTGTTTAGCTTGTCCTGTACTAAGTCTTGCTAAGGATAGTGCTAAATTGTCCTTTTCCAAGCCGTGCTAAGGGTAGTGTTTAGCTTGTCCGTTACTAAGCATTGCTAAGGGAAGTGTTAACATCTCCTTTACTAATCCTTGATAATGGCAGTGTTTAGCTTGTCCTGTACTAAGTGTTTACCTGTCTGTTACTAAGCCTTGCCAAGGGAAGTGTTCAGCTTGTCCGTTACTAAGCCTTGTTAAGGGAAGTGTTAACGTCTAATTTACTAAACCTTGCTAAGGGTAGTGTTTAGCTTGTCCTGTAATAAGCATTGCTACGGGTAGTGGTTAGCTTATCTTCTACTAAGCCTTGCTAAGGGTTGTGTTTAGCTTGTTTTCTTCTAAATCTCGCTAAGGGTAGTGTTTAGCTTATCCTGTACTAAGCCTTGCTAAGGGTTGTCTTTACCTTGTCCTTTAAAATGCCTTGCTAAGGGTAGTGTTTAGCTTATCTTGTACTAAACCTCGCTAATGGTAATGTTTAGCTTGTCTTGTACTAAGCCTTGCTAAGTGTAGTGTTAAATTGTCCTTTGCTAAGCCTTGCTAAGGGTAATATTAACTTGTCTGTTACTGAACCCTGTTTAGGCTAGTGATAATTTATCTGTTACTAAGCCTTTTAAAAGTAAATGTTTAGCTTGTCTTTACTAAGCCTTGCTAAGGGAAGTGTTAACGTCTCCTTTACTAAACCTTCCTAAGGGTAGTGTTTAGCTTGTCCTGTACTAAGTCTTGCTAAGGGTAGTGTTTAGCTTGTCCTTTACTAAGCCTTGCTAATGCTAGTGTTCAGCTTGTCCTTTGCTAAGTCTTTCTTAAGGGTAGTGTTTAGCTTGTCCTGTACTAAGCCTTGCTATGGGTAGTGTATAACATATCTTTTTCTAAGTCTTGCTATGGGTCGTGTTTAGCCTATCCTTTCCCTAAACCTTGTGTTCAACTGGTTACTGTGCCTATTCCTTAATAAACCCAATGTGAAGGTCGACGGCTCCATTTTTATTACTGCATGTATTCTTGGTTACATTAACCTTTTCTAAAAAAAAAATAACCATGCCATACAGATACACGATAACTTTATTTCGAAAATGTTGGTCTGTCTTTGTTTTACAAAGACATATAAAATGGCTCATTTGCTATTGCAACGTAGTGGTATGTTCTTTTATTTATTTCTGTTCAAAATGGTTTTGTCTCTTTTGACCAACTAAAGTATTAATTTGCCACGAATCATCCAATTATTTATTTATTGCTCTATGCGGAACAACCTGTATTATTATGACCCTTGGTTAGCGAAGATGGAGCAATTAGTGTCCACATTAAACAAAACAATTATGGTTATATTGTACAGCTATACCGACTTCAACTTAAGTTCCTTTGAAAACGTCTTTTATTTTGACCACGATGCGCAGGATGATGATAGCCGACAACATTTGTGACGATAGCTTATCATTCCTACAACTTGATAATTTGTATACAAGTGAAGTCGTGGACACGAGCCTGCGTATTGAACGATTTAAGATAAACTATGTTCATGGACTTTAAACTTACATGCGATGTACTGATAATTCCTGTGACAAGACAATGTCCTATCCGAACAAAACAGGAGGGTGGTCATGGGTTCATTTATTTTCACTGGGAAAAGTAAAGAAGCAAAACCATGAATGCCAATTTTATGATCAATCTGAATTACATGAATACGTTTTTGTTTTAATTGAAGATATCTTGTTATTTTTAATGTGTTTTGCTATTATGCTGAGAGAGAGAGAGAGAGAGAGAGAGAGAGAGAGAGAGAGAGAGAGAGAGAGAGAGAGATATTAGCTGGAACTTTTTTATGCAAGTAAACATTGAATTTGTTTAAAAATCATCTCTCGCATGATACTGTAGTAAATATAGCTATTATTTACTTTGGATCTTAACGTACATGTCATATTTTGATGGAACATCATTGGTCATTATGAATATATTATATTTATATTTAGCGGTAGAGGTGGCATAAGTACAGAACATACAAATGTTTAGAAAAGGAAGAAAACTTGATACAAATATCGGGTGTTACCCACGCACGTGTAGGAAATATACAATGGATATATGATAAGTGCAGGAAAAGGCCTGTCATCTTGAGTTCATAAATATATATATATATATATATATATATATATATATATATAAATAAATAAATAAATAAATATATATATATATATATATATATATATATATATATATATATATATATATATATATATATATATATATATATATATATATATATATATATATATATATATATATAATATGCACCGTAATCATATCCTGTGGAGGCAGTCATGCTGGAGGATGTAGGGTGTATGCTAATGAAGAACTTTTTCTTTGGACTGAGATGTCAACTCCACGTTATCTTTATACTGAGTTTACTCATCCAGTGTTTATTTATGACCTAATTACACACAAAACCGCAATAATCAATTACTGAGAGAGAGAGAGAGAGAGAGAGAGAGAGAGAGAGAGAGAGAGAGAGAGAGAGAGAGAGAAAGGTGGGGGTATTTCGACCCTTTTATCCCAACGAGCAAGACTTTTTAATTGTAGCCAGTCTTCAGTAAAGAAAACGTTTTGAAGACGCACATTGTGGAAACTATACTGAGATATGTATTATCTCGGCAAATCGTTTTTTTTCCTATCCAAACACTTTATTTGAACAAAATTGCTGCCATGTCTTTTCTCGTATACGTTATGTTTCCCTCTATGTTTTGATTATTAGAACGTCATGTTTTATGTTGCTTAACCTGTAACGTGGTTATGCTCTTCGGTTTTAAGTATTTTTATAATGTCCAGGGACACTATACACCTCATACAGCTTGGTCTTTTGTGATCGCAAAACTACATGGTCCTGGTTTATCATGGTTTTTTGTGTGCTTTATATATAACTTTAATCTGTAGAGAGAGGCATTTACCCCCCCCCCCCCCCCCCGAAAAAACGTAAACGAGGATCTAGCATGTATTATTTATACAAACCAATATTTTTGGAAGAGCACGTGTCTTTCCGTGACTATGTGAAGAATAAAACAATCAAATATCTTTCTGCGACCATGCAAAGAATAAGACGAACAGTTGTCTATCTGTGAATGATTGAAGTATAAGACGAACAAATCTTTACTTGACTGTGTGAAGAAGAAAAACACGTTTCGTTCTTTGACTGAATAATACGACGAAGCGTCTTTCTGAAACTGTATGAAGAATAAGACGAAGCGTCTTTCCTTGACTGTGTGAAGAATAAGACAAAGCAACTTTCCTTGACTGTGTGAAGAATATGGCGAAGCATATGTCAGCGACTGTGTGAAGAATAAGAAGAACAAGTGTCTTTCCTTGACTGTGTGATGAATAAGACGAAGTGTCTCTCTGCGACTGTGAAGAATAAGACGAACAAGTGTCTTTCTGAGAATGTGTGAAGAATAAGACGAGCGTATTTCCTTTAGCAGCAGAGGGGGCGAATCGTACAAAGGTATAGAGGCGTCGATTCAGTAAATTGAGGCTTCCTCTCGTAAATATTTAATAGAAGGGTATATTTGACAAACCAAGGCTTCCTCGAAAAGCGTCGAAAAAAGCATCGAAAATTATTTTTAAAAAGCGTCGATTCGGTAATTGAGGCCGTCGATTCGGTAAATTGAGGTTACCTCAAAGACGCCATTGTCGTTGTCGCCGCCCCCTCTGCTGCTATGGGTTAACAACGAAAGTCCTTAAGACTTTACAAACAGACTAATTTGTAGGACCTCACCTTTTAAATCAATTAGATTATTGGACTGGTCAGTGAATTTAAAATTAATTCTCGTTAATGAATTATTATGACATCGCATATAGACCTGATTAATTGGAGACTCAATTATTAAAAGTCCGGATGGAGCTGTTGGTGCAAATGAGTATAAAATATATCCCTGCTGAGCCTGATTTGATCGCTCGAGATTTATTTGATAGCTGCCTTCGATAACATCACATACTAAATTCAATGCTATCACCGATGATATATTCACGTTTTGAGGAGCGATATGCCTACCACCACCATATGGGTCATTATTATGTTTGAGGATGGTTGTTTGTGGTTGTGGTGCTGTTTTTTCCATGCATCGTGGATTTATTTGAAACCCTCATCGATGGCATCATTGAGAGATTTTCTGAGATATTATATCCGTGTAGTTTGAGCGTGGGAATATCTTCTACGCGTATATTATTTTCCATCGCAAACACCGTTCTCGTTTAGGATTATTGTCACCTAATACCTCTTGAATAATTCGTAAATTATATGTTTTCATGTCGTCGATGATTTTATTACATGTTTCTACAACGCTGATAAATTCATCTCGGGTGAGAGAACCGGATTTAAGAGAGATTAACAAGAGCGAAATATCATTATTCATCGCTGTGAAATTTTCGATGATTATATCCCATTGAGCAAAGTAATATCTTTGGTTGTTCTCTTCTATTATGTCAACGAAAAATTTCGACTTATTGTATTCGCTATAGCTTTCTATTGGATTATCAGATTTTATTCTGTCGGTGACATAATCAGATTTTTCAGGTTCAGGTGGTATGTTAACTTGTCGAGGTGAGATTTCAGGCCATCCTAATACGGTTCTTATAGAACTCTGATAGATATCTACGACATAATTGGGCGAGTTTATCTCGATCGCGGATGATAGTGTCGGCTTGTGGACGGTTATAGCGATTTTCGATTCTGCTCCAGTAATAGATTTTATTCTACGTTGAAATTCAGCATTGATTTGTTCGATTTGATAAGATCCTGATGGTAGCGAAACGACGTTCCAGTCTGGAGTTCCGTCTTCGCGATTCTTATTCGCAAATACCAAGGAATTATTTGGTTGTTGACCACCAAATGCTACCGATCTAATGTTAGGCTAACTGTGATACATTCGTAGTTTTGCTAACGCGATCTCCTTCACGGGAATCGGAGTAGGGAAATTAACACTGAATTCAGGATTGGTTGAGGTTATTGAGATCATGCTGGTTTTCACCGGTTCAGGTATTTTCTACTATCCGTTGAAGTAGTTCTTGCGGTGTTGTCATTGTTATTATTATTGTCGCGCTCTAATTCTAACATAGTTGACAGGTACAACTGAACTATTCTCGAAAACTCATCCTCGGTTATTGTCGTGTCGTCGATCGACGATGAAATCAATTTAGATAATTGCGAATGTGCATGAAATACCGCAGTATATCTAATAGTGTAATCGTGTAGTTTTTGTTGAGAACACGATGATATTTGTTTTGCTATCGCGTTGGCTATTCCCGCGATGGTTGACACTGGAGCTATACAAACCGGAATAACAGCCGGAGCGGTCATTGTAACTGATGATATAGTAATACCAGCGCCGGCAACTACACAAGACAGCGAGTACACAGCTACATCGATGGCAGTGATTCTTCGCCGGTATTTTTTTATTTTTGTTCGGTACTTTTCAGAAAGAGTTTTGAGTTTTGTTGAAAATTCCGTGACGGTGTCATAACGGTATTGTGATGCCATGTTATTTCCAAATCAGTTTACGATTTCAATTTAGTTGTTTACTCAAATCAAATCGATCGATGATATCGTATTATTGGCCCCATATGAACTCGACGATGCTATATTAAATTGAGTCGACGTCACTAGTGTTAATCGATAAATACCCTTGACGGCTGCAGTGATGCTCAATATATTGTCTCTAGGAGTCCACATAAATGATCCGTGTTGGATAGTGTATACTTTATTATTGGTTCTCTCATGAGGAATATTTGTTTTTTCAAGTATTTTAATCATCTTCGGCATATCATCTTTGATTGATTCGATAAAGTTTTTCATTTCATCGATGGATTTTTTAATATCAGGGAGTTTTATATCAATTTTATCCAACGTGGTTGTAAAAAATTTCTCTATGAAGTTTTTACGAAATGATGTAAACTTTCCAACGTGATCTGTATAGTTGGCTTGAAGTTTTGCTAGTTCCAACATAAAAAATTTTATCATTGCGAGCTTCGGTGTGGTCACCGATGGATTTCCAAGGAAATCTAATAACGGTTTGTCAATATTGTTAATTCGTTCCAAGATAGTTGAAATAAGTACACCCAGTTTGAGTTTACCCTGATCGGAAAATAACGCGATAGTATCCTCTACTGCGTTGTGTTGTTTAACTAAAATATCATCCAGAGAAACATTACTGGTTTTCAATTTACCCTGACGATCTTGAAATACAACTATTTCATTAGGATCAACACTTGCTAAGTTCAATGTCTCAGCTATTTCATCTTCGATTATTCTTTTTATATCACCGGTTTCAACGCCATCAGGTTCGGGTTTCTTCATCGCTGATAAAGATCTCCCCCAAATATCAATCATGTTATTCTATATAATGTCTGTCTAAAAAGCGATTACTAGTATAATCATTTAGGACAACATGTGGTGGTTTTCCAGATGTTGAAATAGCATCGACATTTAATACTTCATTGCCGCATATTGGTGGATCATTCATTTGTTGTGTTGGTAACGTGGAATACCAACGAGGAGTTTTTAAGCGGTTTATATAACGCATACATTCCTTCGGCGGTGCTAATCCATATGAATCGAAATAAATAATCATGCGCGGGTCAATTGCGTATGCAACCCAGTGAGTACCAGGTCCGGTGCTGTTATCGAGATTAGTAATGCCGGTTTAAACGCTGTTGGGTTCTGCCGGCAACTGATCTTTCATAAAGACACCTCTGAAGTTTTTTTATCGATAATTTTTTAGCAGCATCAAGTAAATCAAAATTGGACATGGGAACCATAGGTTCCTGAGTTAAAGATTCCTCAATTAGTAAACCGTTCCTGGGATTCTCAGGCCTTTTCCGCTGTACCATGAATACGGGGTTCCTGGTAGTTTTAGACCCTTTCCCTTTTTTTATACCCGCTTCCAGTTGCTTTCTTTAGTGCCATGCCTGCCGCGGTACCAACGGTTCCTAGCGCCGCCGCTTTAGTCACCGCTGTGGCTGCTGCTGCAATCAAAGCCGGAATCGCAGCTAACAACAGGAATATACCGCCGGTTTTTATCATATTTTTGATAGCAGCCGCAGAGAGAGTGATCTGAACACCTTTTTTATCCTTGAACGCATCATTGAAGTGTTTTACTTGACGAGTTGTCAGCGACAATTTATTCGCCCCGCCAGTCATCTGATTGTGTTTCAGCGTGATCGTGGTTCCGCATTTTTAGCTGATTCCGATAGCAAATTTTTGAGTTGACCGGGAGTTAACGTAACACTAATATGACTATATGATATGATACAATAACAGATTGATCTAATTGTTACATGTTTTCCACTGGTGCATCTATCACTCTCATTCTTCCACCAACTCCTTCAAGTAGCATTGATTTGTCACTGAGAATGACAGCAATCGCTCTGTATTGGGAAATAGCGCCAGCACAAATAATAGTACGGGCTACAGTAGCTCTAAAGTGTATATCAACGACAGATTGTCTTGTTAAATCAAGATGTTCCAACGAAAAGTAATAGATCGGATATAAATTTTTAAAATCCGACTGTGATATTTGTAAACCAGTATCAACATTTTGATCACGCGCCATATATGACAACAGACGATGATACACGTGGGCAATATGGTTTTGACCGTAATTAAGTTGTATATCCTCGGATGGTTCTTGCTGGCCGTTTATTCTTAGTGAGACGTCAGTAATACCAAGTTGATCAAATATCATATGGCTGTGTTGTTGTCTACCAATTCGTGCGGTGTCCTGTAACGCAATAAATATATGACGTGGAGCTGAAACACCTTGTTTTGATGCTAGGTTCCACGTAAATAACCCATTAATAGTTGATTGGACAGTATCCATTGTTGTTGTTAGCCGACTTATCAGTGATTTTCCTCCTTGGTCCATAAATGATAGTAATCGTTCTTCTGTGGTAATTGATGGAGTCAACACTGGCATCCACAGTGATAGTTTTGTTAAATTGACTTTACCGGCATCATCATCTATATGCGTTGGACCTAGATTTGCTGGAATTCTCCAAATTGCATCATTGTCGTCACCCTTTCGCACGAGTGCTACTGTTTGCTTTGCTCCATAAATAACTTTTCGAACATTTCTGCAGAATCCGAATATATGATGCAGTGGAATCGCGCATGAAAAGGATCTACGCACCCCACTCAACATTGATATACGTGTTGCAGCTCCTAAGTTGTAGTCGGGATCCTCTCTTATAAGCATATCCTCGATATTATCAATAGGAGCAGGATCAGCAGCACGATTCTTTGGTTGTCTGAAAACAAATTGGATTTTTCCAGCAGTATTCCTATTATCCTTTGCAAACATCATAGAAGGGCGTGCAGATCTTGTATAATCGTCGTCGGAATATCTCGCTAACCCGATTATTGTTGTAGCCACATCAACATCGCGATCTATCGACTCAATCTCTTTTCCATCGATGAGATATTTTGCACTCTCGAATAACGCCATGGTCCCATTATTGACAAATCCGACTTGGGAAGCAAGTGGATATTCTGTATCATTTCTTTGTACAATTTCTCCTTCTACTTCGATAAATGCTTCACATGGTAAAAAGTATTTACTGGTATCATGAACTTGAAGATCAATTCTTGTTCGACTATTTGGTTGTATTGCGTGATAGGCGTAATATTAATAATCACGTACAGAATCATCCTTGAGTACTGGGGCGTCCATATCAAACGCTGTATCAGGTGACCGTTTGAACATTTTATTATATATGTATTGATCTAAATCGTAAAATCCGTTGGATTTTCATCGTCGACGTCGTCGTGGTTTTTTTAAGCCACTTCCCGCTATCATATTTGCGATGTTGCTTTGGTCGTTGGTGTATGACGGAGTTATCAACGACGCTAGTTTCTGATCCACTGCGTTATTTATTATTCTACGTACATTTCCGCTGTAGACGGTAACAGTAACGACGGAGTCGTCAATGGTGGTTTCCTTCTCCGCCGAACTAGCGCTGTTAATTTATCCTTTACCGCGAAAAATGCTTTTCCGGCAAGATTCCAATCCTACTTTTGGAGCCATTCTTGTAAATAACCCTGCAATTGTATCACCGAGACCATCACCATAGTACGCGTTATAAACTGGAAATCGCGAGTTTACTACATAGACGCTGGTTGGTTTATCATGGTTGTAGTGTATGATCATCTTATTTAAATGATATTTATCTAATGTGGTGACTTCGTCATCAGATTAATCACCGATGACTTAGTCGCTGTAATAATCAGAAGGATTTTCCAATAACTCGTTAATGAAATCTCGATATGTTTTGATATCCATAATACCGCCTTGAAATAACCGCCTGCAAATATCAGCTGCTTCATTAATCAGTTCCGATGAGTTATTTCCAGCTCGTTTTCCTCCGATGAGTACTTCTAATCGTGTTATATCGCTGACAATATTACCAGGACAATGAATAAGAATCCCACTGAAAGCTCTTAATCCCTTCCCGAATGATTTTTTAGTGATACCAGTTGCATCAGCTTCTGCCATTATTTGTATATCATCTGGGATTGGGTCTGCTGAATATGCTGGTGGTGGTTCTGTAACATCTCTTATAGCATCAAATTTAGCATAATCAAATTTTATTTCTTTTGTTATTCTAGTTTTCTTACGGTTTGCTAAAAATATTTTATTCGCCCAGATGGTTCTGTCTTTTATACAATCTTTAGACCTATCACCTTTTAAATATATATTTCTTTGTTTAAAATTGTCTTTAGTAAATTTAACTAACTTAGCGTCGTTTGTGATATTTCTAATTTCAGTTAACGCATCATCTGTAAATATCCTTTCAGGTGAGTACTCTCCTTTTGCAACGGCACCTTGTTCTTCTTCTGCTTCAGGTGGTGCGATAAGTGGTGGTCTACTAGCAAGTTCTTCTTCAAGTTCTTCAAGAAGTTCTCGATCTTGTTGTTCTCGTTCTTGCTGTTCTCGTTCTTCTTGTTCTCGTTCTTGTTGTTCTTGTCGTCTTGTAGCAGTTATTATATCACCAGGAAGTGTTTTTAAAGATTCTTTTGTTTGTTTGGATCTTGCTTTTTTTCAGTTTCCGTTGCTATTTTTTCAAGTTCACCAATAAGAGGCTTTTCTTTTCTTGGTTCGTCCTTGGGAATATCTCCGTATATAGCACGCTCAGTTGCTAATATTACCCCCTTCGTTGCTGTGGTTATTGGTTTAAACAACTCTTCAGATCCCGCAGCAAAATCCGTTTGTAAACTCTGTCTAGCTTGTAGTTTATTCCTGACAGAGTCGCGGATTGGTATAAATCTTTTAATCGCGTCTAGTCACTCACGAGCTAATCTAGTCGTTAATGACTCATTAACCATTATTTAAATTGTAAACAATTTTCTAATTTGAATCTAAAAAAAAATACTACATGCCAGTATTGACTAAAACAGCCCATCCGAAGGTTTTTTTTCGTTTTGTTCAATTAACAATCTTATATCCCTTATTTTTGAATTAATCGTCCTTTTTATTTCGTATTCTTGCCCTAATTCCTTTCTTATTTTTTCCACGATAGTAATTAACGGGACAAACTTACTGACGTCGTCACAACATAGAAGGCAGTCACGGATAGAATTCTGATTTCGTTTAATAACGACATATTTTTTGGGTAGTACATATTTGTTATTCATAGCGCCGTATTCAATGTCCTGGAAGTCGGACATAATTTGATCGCAGTTTAAACTAGCTGATATGTAAATCCCCTGAGAATTCAAAACTAAAATTTCGGTTATAACCTCATTGATATTTTGAGAATTCATATTATTAATAATTATATACTTCTAATATGAAAAATATATTTCTCAGAGATGGCATCTATACATAAATTAATTGAATTTTTTGTCCGGTCTTTTATGAAATTGCAGATCGATAAATTCCCTGTGCTACTTTTCGTACTGAGGGTTCACAAATATCAAAATATCTACCGGCTTTAGTCATTGATTGGAATACCATTTCCTCGTTAGTTACTGTATTAAATGTCTTTTCCCAATTAATTTACAGGTGCCAGTTTTCCCAGATGTACTATTCTCACTCTGTGTAATAGTTTGTAAATTATCCAATTTGTTAATCTGAGGATTGGAATCAATTTGATCGATAACAAAACCATCCTTGATCAATCCATCGAAACATGCATATATTATTCTGTGATTAAGACGTTTCTTCTTCCCAGCGGTAAACACCAAATACCCTTGATTATTCACAGTCCCAACTGGTTTCTTCAATCTGCAGTTTCTGATAATACCATTACTGGATGCCTCATAGTTGCTGAGCAAGGGATGTGGTCGGAATTCTAGTTTCATTTTATATACATAATACTATTTGTCTAATTCATTGTTTGGTCTGATGATTACATTTGGAAATCTTCCGATGTAGTCTTGAGGAGTTCTTATGACTTTGTCCTTGACGGAGTTAAGGTTATTGATGGAGTTCTTAGTGAAATCCTTAATTCGTTTATCATAATAACGCTTCAACTCCCTATATCGCTTACCACCACAACTCAAACACAACTGCGATTTTCCTCTAACCCCAACCCCTCATCGTATACAGGGTAGCGGACCAAGACTTCCACGTCGAAAGCTTTGCATATGATACCCACGGAACTCCTTTTAGCATGATTTGTTACACGGGGTTACTGATCCAATCATAAGCCATTTGCAATGATTCATTATATAATGAATTCTCTATTTAAATACTTGTTTTAATTATAGCATGAAAGAGTTCGAGAGATTATCGAAAATTACGCCTTGGAAAAATGCTAAACTCAATCTCGATAGAGTCTCTGATACACCAAAGGGTAAAATTCGTGATAGAACCATGTTGGGTAAAATTCGTGATTGTTTTAAAGAATTCAAGCGTGATGGAGCATCTCACTGTTGGTCGACATTTCGAATCGATGGTGACGTTGATGCTACCATGAACGATAAAAGCGCGGCAGTGATAATCTCACATCTTGGGCGGAAAAAGTAATTTTTTAGAGTAAAATTCATTATCCGCGGCGAAACAAGAGATTGGATTATCAGAAATAAATACGAACCTATCTTGAAGGATAAAAGAACTGTCGTTGTGAGTCGAGATTCCAAACCAGGAAATCTGACTAGAATTGACAAACCATACTACGAGAGATCTTATCCTGTAAAAGCAGTTGTTTATGGGATATATCCGCTAAATGATAAACCTAGTATTGAAAAACTAGCACCGATGAAACTATCATTGTTGATTTCGTCATCGACTTCGTCAAGAATAAATTGTGTAGCAGAACGAATAATATAACACTTCACAAATGCGCTGCGTGGAAATAAATTGACTGATCTAAGACGCAAAAATTAACCGAGTGGGAATTAACAGTTAGGAAGAACGGAGCAACTATCCAGGATATAGCCAAATTAGAAACATCATTAAGATTCCCAATATCGGTAATGACGATAACAGGAGAAGTATTATAGGAACCGAAATATAAGTTGAGAGGAGCTCCAATCAAAATTATTGATCATAACGAACACGCGTGGACACCTGCGGTAACAATATTTCCACGGGATAGAACCGTAAAATATCTACCCCCGGAATTCTCCGGAGAAGAGAAACTATTCGATTTTATTCACCAGCTGAGTAAAAACGATCCTGTATCAGTGTGGTTACTTAACACCGAGGGTAGATTCGATCAATTTGTAAGATCCAATGGAGAATTTTACCGCACTGAGACTCTCCATGAGGCGATGAAAAAACTAGCTAGTAGTTTCTCGGAGAGTTTCGAAAACGAACAATTACTAACAAACTGTTTTACAATTCCGTCGGTTGCAGCTCATTTTGCGAGAAAGAGAAACACATGAAAACCAACGTGAGGTGAGTTTCTATCAGATGTCAGATCGAGCTGCATCGAATACAAGCACGGCGGATTATGGAATACAAAATATGACCGTGAAACTATTATTTCAGTTGATATAGTCGCGTGTTATCCGGCGAGTTTTCTCGGGTACGGAGAATGTGCTAAGTACTTCAAGCGATTTGGACATCCCACACACGAGATAGCCCGTGTTGCTATTATTGGGCCACTGCCTGATTTTGATTTAACCGGATTCGCTCGTGTGGTATCATTTGAATTGGCTACAGGACTTCATGCGTGCTGTTACGTTTGGATTGGTAGACATATCTCTGAAAAACACGGGATGCCAATAGTGCTATTAGGGTATATGATTGATTGTAGAATGCTGATATCGTTGATTGTCAGTGAAGCGATTATATCATATCACGCGCAGACTGAGGTCTGGTTACCACAACCTGATAGTCTAGATAGTATAATCAGCGAACAACGAAAACAGTTTCCCGATCTCGACGAAGAATATATCATGAATTGTTCCAGACAGCTATTTGAAGTTAGGAATAAAGACGCAAAAGTTCACTCAGGGTGGAAAATACGACAATAAACGATATTCTTCACGATTGATTATAGATAGCGTTGAGTACGATTTTATAATCGCGGATGTAACGAGTAAAGGTATATACGTTGATCGTAAAGACGCTTTCTTGTCCGATGGAACAAAATTTGCTACATTTGTTACTTACGCAGACAGAGAAAATCTTCAATATACACATTTGAGAGCATCTATGCTGGCTTATGCTTCTATCAATTTATTTTCGATGATAAATAGATTTCCTGACACCGCAGTTAGAGTCGCCACTGATTCATTTTGTATAAACGCGAAACACAGGGAAACAGTGGCTGAATTCACATTTTCTGAAGAGACCTGGGGATCATGGAGAATTAAGCGGGAAATACCGTGTGATTATTCCAAATCAGCAGATGTTACGATTGAAGATAAATATTTGAAAGATGATAAAATATCAGAACTATCTAATGCACCGCAGATATCTGATCCAATATGTAGATACAAAACAGTTTATTTAAACGGCTGTTGTGGGTCAGGGAAGACGACTCGTGCGATTGAATTAATTCGTAGAAACGCTAGCGTTTCCAAATCAAATATGATTGTGTTAATACCGACACACATACTTGCCAGAGAAATAAAACAACGAGGGGTAAATGCTTGTACTTATCACAGTTTCTTTCGATGGAAAGGCGATGAATGGACTCCTGAACGAATGGGTGAGAAATTTATTCCTGAAGTCATTTTTTGGGATGAGATATGCACGGTGTCATTAGATGTATTACAAAAGTTTCTCGATTGGTTATTGCACGCGAACACAAAAGTAATAATGTGCGGCGATCATGGTCAACCACGTCCATTTGTCGGATTATCGCCACATGATTGGCTAAAGAATTTTGTAGACTATTATGAATAAATTAACAACGATCATAGAGCACTTGATGAACAATTACGCGATATCAAAGAAACTAATCAGATTACAACCGGATAGAATCCAATGTGAGATAGCGCGTGAAATAATTTGAGAAACATCATTAAAAGATTTATGGGAAGCGTGGAGACCAAACGATTTGATAGTGGCGAGTAGAAAGATAGTCAGAGACACACTTCAGATGAAGTTGTTTGAAACGCATAAAAAATTTTTACAACACTTCCAACACCGTTGTGTTATAGGCCCAATGATACACGGCGACAAAATATCGAAGTTGATATTCCAGGACAGCGTGAAAAGCAGCATTTAGTGTTAAACGATATTGTGCTGGTTGATATCAGCGTCGTCGAAGATGCATTACGTGCTGATAAATCCCCATGGACGCTAGGATACGCAGCGACGATACATTCTTCACAGGGATTGACTATATCAGCTACAACTGTTTGGATGGTGGATAATCACATCGAGTGGTCAAATTTAGTTTATCTCGCAGTGTCCAGAGTACGAAGAATAAATCAACTCCGAAGAGTTGTTTCAGATGATAACGACACTACAATAAGTGATATTGTCAGCGTTGACAACGTCAAGGACATAATCAAAAAAAAACTCTGGTTATAAACAGCAGGATAAAAAAATAACAGAGAATTTGATATTGATGTTGAATTAATAATTACACTGAAACAACAGCAGAATAATCACTGCGCGAGTTGCAATTGTATAATGCGTTGGTGCTGGTCGGATAAAGATCCTCGCCAATTTACCGTGGATAGAAACAATAACAGTATTGGTCATACCAGAGGTAATGTGATGTTGACTTGTCTTGAGTGCAACAGACGAAGAGGTGCTAGTTAAGACCACGCGGCGGTAATTGAGTATCCTCGGGTATCACTTGTAGTTGTTCACGAGTAAATCCTCGCTGAGGAGCGGTCAAATCCAGTCTATAGATTGCTGGTCTACCATTAGATCGTGTTATACTAGATATTTTATGCGCGGTAACGCTCCTAATAGGATCAGTAGCCCTTTTTGTGCCACCTTCGAGTTCTCCTGGTTCATA
Organism: Unio pictorum; assembly: GCA_030141615.1. Classification (NCBI taxonomy): domain Eukaryota; kingdom Metazoa; phylum Mollusca; class Bivalvia; order Unionida; family Unionidae; genus Unio; species Unio pictorum. The sequence goes on along the minus strand of JARLTB010000132.1, from coordinate 750,312 downwards.
TAAATACCTAACAGTGACATTGCCGATAATTGGTTGTTTTGAAAAATCTTTCTGCTGTTTTTCAGATATAGACTTCCTTTTAATCGCGTTGTTAGGTTTCATATTAATCGTTCGAGTAACCTCATTATTCATCGCGGTAATCACAGCTGGTAATCTCTTGACCCATTCACGAGATCGTTTATCCTGAATAAATTCCTTCGCGTATTGATATCCAAATAACCGCTCAGCAAGTGTCCGATTAAATCGTTCAACAATTGCCTGATCGCGATGTAGTGCAGTATGCCCTCGTTTGATAGTGACATTATGATTCCTCATCGTTGATAGAACCGCACCCTGAAATTCCTTGCCAGGATCAACTTGTAATAGATTTGGAGCGCGCAGAGGACCTCTTCGATAAATCCTTTCAAATGCAGAAGCCACTTCAGTTGATGATTTGTATCGACTCGCAACATCAACTACAGTTAACGCGTATTTGTAACCACCATGTGGCAGAAATAATATATCAGCTTGATGAACTTCATTAGGAACGGTCACATCAAAATGCGAATAGGAAATTCGTTTAGGCGGTGGTAGATAAATTTGCCACAGTGCCTGTTTGGATAACTAGTCCGCTGCAGTGGTATATTTCACCTTCGCGGCGCTAGCGAGTTTACCGATTGCTGCTTTGCCCCTCCAGTATCCTTTTGGAGAATAATAAATAGATTCCATGTTGATATTAATTACCAGCACCTAACATCAATTTACCTTTCATAGCCGATTTTACTAACCATGAAGCCAACTTTTCTTTGAAGGATTTATCAGTGATAGAATCCAACGCATGAATTAATTTTACATCTGCGAGATGTCTATGTTGCAGATTACTGCTTTTATAAGCAACATCATGAGCATGACACGCCTTATCAATGGCGTTTATTGAGTTTTCACCGGGTTTGGGTTGGTTTTTGATTATCGAGTCTGATATGGAGTCTCGGCCAGGGTCCACAATAACTATACCCTAGAAGGTGTTTTTCTCCTGGATACTTCGCTCATGGTGTTCCCGGGAGTTTAGTTAGCTTGGCTGCAATATCACCTCCTCGTTTTTTTAAAAATCCTTGGAAACAAATCTAAATTTCTTTGTACTACATTGTACGCATTTACCAGAAAGTGCTGATCGGTTATTTTTAGTTATAATCGTCGTCAAATCATCTGTGCCAGTACGCGCATTACATTTCACACAATATAGATCCATAATTTATATATAATAACATGAATGTAATTGATTATTCAGCTACCCGACGACGGGAACCAATTAAACACCATGCGATGTTGCCGAATTCAATTCGTATGATTATAATCGGACCGTCTGGAAGCGGCAAGACACAACTGCTACTTAATTTGATAACGAGATGGATGAATTGGAAGAAGTTGTATTTAGTAGCCCCTAGTGTAGACGATAAACGATGCTATGAAGTGTTAAAGGATGCTAACGAGAGAGCAAAATCAGAAATCGATGAAGATATTATTGAGTTTATAACCGATATCGATGAAGCACCGAGCATGGATTCCATCGACGGAAGTATTAACAACTTAGTCGTATATGATGATGTGATGTTAGACAATCAAAAGAACCCCGCTAGGATATTTTTCCAGAGGCAGACATAAAAACACTGATGTGATATATGTTACTCAACGTTACACTCAAATACCAAAGGTGATCAGAGATAACTGCAATTTATTGTGTGTGTTTAACGGAGTTGACACACATACGCTACGAAATATTTGGCAAACTTGGTGCGGCGGGGATATGGATCATAACCGATTTAGAAATTTCTTTAGTCACGCTCAGTCAATCCCACACGGATTTGTAACGATAAATTTATCAGACCCTCGGACGCGATATCGTATCGGAATTGATAAAATATTCGGTTAACCCATAGCAGCAGAGGGGGCGGCGACAACGACAATGGCGTCTTTGAGGTAACCTCAATTTACCGAATCGACGGCCTCAATTTACCGAATCGACGCTTTTTTATAATTTTCGATGCTTTTTTCGACGCTTTTCGAGGAAGCCTTGGTTTGTCAAATAGACCCTTCTATTAAATATTTACGAGAGGAAGCCTCAATTTAACGAATCGACGCCTCTATAGCTTTGTACGATTCGCCCTTTCTGCTGCTCCTTTACTGTGTGAAGAATAAGATGAAGCATATGTCTGAGACTGTGTGAAGAATAAGACAAACAAGTGTCTTTCCTTGACTGTGTGAAAAATAAGACGAACAAGTGTCTTTCTGAGACTGTGAAGAATAAGTCGAAGTCTCTTTCTAAGACAGTGCGAAGAACAATTCGAACAGGTATCTTTCTGAAACTGTAACAAATAAGTCGAACAAGCGTCTTCTGAGAATGTGTGAAGAATTAGTCGAACAATTGCATATTGATGTGACTATGAAGAATAAGTATAACAACTGTCCTTTTGTGAAAGTGGGAAGGAATAAAACGATTTCGTATTTTCAAGAGATTTTTTTTCATTACAAATAAAGATAATTACAGACATATAAGTCAGGGAATATATATATATATATATATTCAAGTGACTACATATATCACCTTAAGACAATAAATATTTGTGTTCGATAAGCCAAAGGACACAATCAATTTACTACACACAATAACCCATGAAAATAACAAATTAGGTCTTATGTTCCTATCTTTGACATTTATACACTATTTTTATTAAATGACGTTTATTAAGTAGAGAATAAATTATAATTGTGTTTAGTGATAACTGCTAAAAATACTTATAATCATTAAGTCAAATTTTGGAAACTAGTAAAATTGAAATACTTGCGCTAATATCAATCGAGGAAACGTTTACACCTATTTTGCATTGCATTAATGTAACCAAGATATTCCTAACAGTAGTAATTAATTACAGTGAACAGTTTTTGGTAAGCTCCTTTTAAGTTGAATGTTTAAAAATATATGAAGGAAATACCAATAAGGGAAGAAGAAAAACGTAAGTTTCCCCGATGGTCAAATCAACTCTTTTCCAGGCACACATATTTTAGATTTTTTCCTGTTCAATTTCCTTTTCCTGTAAACTACGTGTCGAATCGATGTTGTATGTGTTTCCTGTAAACTATGTGTGTGGAATCGATGTTTAATGTGGGACTACCATAAACTGACTCATTAATAATGTTCAGAGTTAGACTTGTGTTTTGAAAATATGTATAACAAAAATCTTGATTTAAAACACTTTTAAGTTAAAATTTTCAATAACTAATTTACAATGGTAAATGGTGCTTTCGTGACATGAAATTTGGTTAGATAATCTAATAATAAGTAAATTGAATCGCATTTTAATATATTATATTTATCTACGACAATGATTTTTCAAACGGTATTTACAAGGTTGAAAAAATGTCTCAAGTCCAAAATTTTAAAAAATATACAAGTAAGAATGGCTAAAACCTTTTGTCCGACTAGTTCTTCAGATAAAAAGTAAACACATACTTCTCCAAGTCAAGTCCTTCTTTAAAAAGCATATATATATATGAAACTAAGTAAAAGAAATACTTAAAAATAGGCTTTTAAAAAAATCATGTAAACCACATTTATATAATAAAAGTCTATGCTTTACTTTCGTGATACATACAAAATAGTGTGGCTTGATAAAAAGGAACCAAGTTTTTTGGATGAAAGCAACTCTTTACAGGAAGGAGTTCCACTATCAGTGGTCATGGACTTTGGTCCAGTTTCTCCCTTAGAGACTTATTACCACTCAAATACTTGTGTCGTATATGAAAGTTTCACCATTGAAAGAGTGTGCACTAATCAAATACGTGTGCTGTAAATACGAATTCATCCCTTAAAAAGGTATGCACAAGTCACGTACGTGTGTCGTGTATGCAAATCCCACCCTTCAAAGGGTATGTACGAGTCATGTACGTGTGTCGTATATGTGAATTCCATCCTAGAAGAGGCATGCACGCGTGAAGTACACGAGTTATAATTGCAAGCTGTACAACGCTGGTTCAGCTAAACGAATTTTCCTGTATGAAAATACCAATCACTGATAACAAGTTCGACTCAACGAAGCACGCCTGTGAACACATAAAGGGAGGGAGAAAAAGAAGCTCTACAATACGAAAATGGAAAATGGTCACCTATCTATGCCTATAAATATGCCGAACAAATTTCATGTTTACGTTTATCGTTGTTTGCACAATCTTAATGAAGATTTTCTGGAAACGGACGGACATACGAACCTACTCATTGTCAGATGGATAAGAACAATCACCCTTTTCCACAACATCTGAACTCCATGGATAGGAGCAATCACCCTTTTCCACAACATCTGAACTTCATGGATAAGAACAATCACCCTTTTCCAAAACATCTGAACTCCATGGATAGAAACAATCACCCTTTTCCACAACATCTAAACTCCAGAACAAAATATTTTTCATGATATAGATATTTCCTTGTCGCATTACCCTAGTTTTATAATAATCAGGTGACATGGATCTATAAATTATCCTTCTTAGTTCATTTGAATCTTGGCACTATAAGCTGGAAACAAGAAATATGTGCCAATTTCGGACTAACGTACCATATACAGTGACTAGAAAATGTGAAGTATCAATATATTTGATATTCTATATTTAACTTTGCTTTTAACTTGCACACACTTTAAACCATCATCAGCGGATGTAATGTCTGCTTCTTAGAACTTAACGTATGGTTGGTATTTTGAAGATGTAATGTCTGCTTCTTAGAACTTAACGTATGGTTGGTATTTTGAAGATGTAATGTCTGCTTCTTAGAACTTAACATATGGTTGGTATTTTGAAGATGTAATGTCTGCTTCTTAGAACTTAACGTATGGTTGGTATTTTGATTTTATGGTGTTAGGCATGTGAACTCGATTGTGTGCCTAGCTGGAAAAGAAACGATTCGGTGTCCACATTCATTTGATTTAACTTCTCCCTTTGACTTAATTGCCAGAACGATTTCTTCAAGCATGTATCTAATGTACAGGATTATATAACATGCTTTCAAAGTATACGAGTTGTACATTGATCTCTACAACCTGTGTGGTGTATCATTTGACTTTTTATATACAAGTTGGGCATTGGTCCCCACGACCTGTGTGGTGTATTATTTGACATTTGTTTGGACAGATGCTCATTCGGCCTGCAGTATATTATTCTAGCAAAACGTTCATATTTAACACAAACAGTTTGTCAACTTGATGTCCTATTCTGTTCAAAATGTTGGCCCAGTTCCTGACGCGATGCAGAGAACTATGCACATGTAACACTATCAAGTGCCCCATACATTAGTATAAAACAAGGCGATGCTCTAGTAACATGATTTGGAATGAGGGTTGGGGGTTTCAATTCAAAACTTGTGAAATACCGAGTGATCTATGTCAAATAGATGACCTGTCATGCTTTGCACTGATCTGATGATGCTGTTAATGACTGGATGAGATTAACAGTGATCCGAGATCTAGATTGGAATATGACGGTCTTAATGATGGGATGAGATTAACAGTTATCTGAGCTTTAGACTGGGTGATGACGGTGTTAATAACTTGATGAGATTAATAGTGATCTAGGATCTAGACTGGGTGATAATGCTGCTAGTAACTGGATGAGGTTAACAGTTATCTGGGATCTAGACTGGATGATAATGGTGTTACAAAAGCAGACCGATGGCTTGCAAAAACAGTGATATGGGATCTAGATTCGGGAATGAAGGTGATAATGACTGGACGAGATTAACAGTGATATTAGATCTAGATTGGATGACGACGGTGTTGGTGACTGGACGAGATTAACAATGATCTGAGATCTAAATTGGATGATGACGGTGTTAGTTACTGGATGCGATTAACAGTTATATCAGATCTAGATTGGATGATGACGGTGTCAATGATGGGATGAGATTAACATTGATCTGAATTTTAGACTGGGTGATAATGGTGTTAGAGTGACTGGGTAAGGTTAACACTGATCAAGAATCTAGACTGGGTGATGATGTTAGTAATCTAGGATCTAGACAGGGTGATGATGGTGTTAGTGATTGGATGAGATTAACATTAATCTGGGATTTACATTGGGTGATGGTATTAAGTGATGAGATGAGATTAACATATCTAGGAGCTAGACTGGGTAGTGATGGTGTTAAGTTATGAGATTAATAGAGATATTGGATCTTAGACTGGGTGGTGATGGTGCTAGTGATGAGATGAGATGAACAGAAATCTAGGATCTAGACTGGGTATTGATGGTCTTAGTGATGGGATGCGATTAACAGAGATCATGGATCTAGAGTGGGTAGTGATGATGCTAGTGATGAGATGAGACAAGGTTCTTTTTTATGGTCTGATGATTTCGATATCTAACAAGACTGAAACCGTATACTTCATGGATATTTGCATTGCACGAATTTTGTTTTGTTTAGTGGAGTTTGAAGGCATATCAAAACAGGAAGGCTATATACTATTGATGCAATGGGAGTAATGTCTTTTCCCGAGCTAAATCAGGCTGATTGCGTGACCCATGGCTAGCAAGTCTTGAACGGTCACTGCTCAACCATAATTCGTTCTGTATCTCAATTTGGAGACACATGGCCCAGAAACATTATGAACAATAACAAAATTGTTAAAAATGACCCCTCCTCCATCTTAATGGCACACCAATAATATGATTACTGTACATTGAGGAAACAAATTATTGTTGTCTGGCATCTTAAACCAAAGGGGAACTCTACTCCAATAAAATCAAGAAAATTACAAAATTAATCACAGTAATTTGTAGATCAAAATAACTTTGGTGGATGTGATATCAACAAGGAAAGGGAAGGTAAAATAATAAATACAATACTATATAGCTCAAAAACTACTTACGTTAGACGTTAATTTGGCAAGAAAGGATAAAGCATATAGAATGCTTACACCGATATATTACAATAAAGACAAGGTAATAGAAAACAATAAAATCAAACAAGATACAATCAAGTAACAACTTTAAGATAATACATACTAATTTAAAGGAAAAACCACACTGCAAAATATAAGTCCCAAATGAGGGCAATTTGACTTTATGTGTCACTGTAACCTACATTTGCTTGAGATTAGTAGTACCATAAATAATGTACAAAGCTTATTGGATGTAAATTCAATCAAAAAAAAGATACCTGGGTCAATACAAAATTCCAACATAAAGAATAATTGTAACAAAGGTAGGCACCGGTAACTGTGAAGTGCCAAATTTTCGGTCGAATATATTAAATAACTCTTTGTTCTAGCCAGCAGCCATTTGTTAGATTTATGGGACATTCTGCACAGAGCGATATTTTTCTAATCGGTTCACCCAGTTAACTGAGTTTGCTTAAAGCAGTACTGACCGAAAGTGACCTCCTGGAAGGGCCATTCTCTCACGAAACATGTCAGAGTTGATTTGAAACAGACATGGTTGTTATTCAAAACCAAAGCGTGTCATCTTGACATGCTGACGAAGCGACTTTCAAGGGAAAGAGCGAGAAATTATATTGGTTCTGATTGGTCACTGTTGAATAAAGGGTGTGTTTTACAAGAGAAATCTTAGAATATAATAACTACTAGTTAAAAATTTACTTCAGTCTTTTGAAAATTTCTTTGCATGAAAGCAAAGCGTAGAACTACTATAAAGACTCCGGAGAGTATTTTTAAAGTATCTCCGTAACAATAGGCTCAGAAAAGACCGCCGAAATCCAACGGTTGAGAGGCGCACCAAACACACGAGGCATTTGTTTCAAATTCACGCTTATTATGATGTAATCGATATAATGTTTCTTCGTTACAGATCTGCATGATCTTTTGATACATTTTTATGAATAGTTTCATTTGTTACATTAATTTAGTAATGTTCTTTTGAATTATGAATTTGAATTCTTACCTTAATTCATAGTAAGAATGATGTAGTGTTAATTGATGTCATAAAAACACTACGTGGAGTTATGATTGGAAAGTGTTACGTTAATTCTTGCATTTATCATATTGTTTGAATATTGATTGTGTTCTAAAATTTAATGTCTTACTTTCATTAATAAATTACGGGAATACATGTGAATTTACCGAATTTTGATGTAGATAATTTAGCGACAGTGTATAATGTATTAGCTCAAAGCAAACCGAATTAACAAGTTCTTTAGCTGTATTGATCTAAAGAGATGTGTTGTTGGTTACTAGATGTAAAATTGTTATCACTGATAGTAATATCTGATTGTTCGAACCAGCAAAACGGACAGTCTCAGCTACTACCGTGTAACAAGAGACTTAGAGTGTTTTATTTTTCTTTTGAAAGGAAAATAGTTTTTTTTGGAGAGAGCTGTACGGAAATAGATGACGTACAAGACATTGAAAAGGAATTGTGAAGTAGGAGTTGCAAGGGGCATACATCAACACAGAGGACAAGTCTGAGTTCGGGCAAACATCCAAGAGTGAGGAGAGAACGCAGTTCGACGAAACAGGTCATGAAAAAAACTGAACAACGTGGACGAATTTTATTGAACACTCGATTCTTATGATGAAATTAGCTATCAGTAATAGAACGGTTAAATTTGTTTAATTATATATGCCATTTATTTGTAATTCGGTTAAAGTTATTCTAAAACCACGTGTATTCCGAAGGAAAGGAAATTTCACTGTGTATGTCTTTGATTAAATTCTTTATTTATCTTTAAAGGGACTCGTATTTTCTTTGTTCAATATATTATCTCAGTTTACCATATACATTCTATACTCGAACCGGGCGATTACACCGTGGGCGGTCATCTCCTAGATAGCGAGTATTAGGGGGACGTGGGTTAGAGTGTTCTTTTTATAAGTTGTGCAAAACCTTTGACAAGTGGGCTTGTACAATATTATACGAATAACGCTCATGACCCGAGACCCCTGCCACAGTAACCCTTTGTAAAATGGCAGGAAATTACATTCTAAAAAACGAAACATTATACGAAAAACATTATGCAAAAAACCCTACCTAATAAATCTACCTAATAAATGTAAATATTTGGTCATTGAACGAAATATTAAGGTTAACAAGTGAAGGTCTTCAAGTGTTAAACCATTCCAAATACAATATTAATCTTGGCTGCCATTTTTAGAAGATTAAGATGAAAATTAGTCTCGTTTTTCAAGGTCAAGTTTTATTCAATTTCAAGGTTCATTTTCACGAAGTACAGCTGTGTTAAAGTTGTATCCTACTAGCATGATATTTGTTCTATACAAATTATAGCATTTGTCAATGTTTTGAAACTTGCTCGAGGAGTTTTTACTGCACATATTTTGCTATGTAAAATGAGAATATTAATTAAGATAATATTACTCTATGTATCTACATGTAATCTTCGATTTAAAAATGGGTGCCATTTTTTCTGTTAAGGGTAATACTGATGTGAGAGCGCATTTAACCCTACATGATAGTTTTTTGACTTGTATAAGCATGTTACTCTAAGACTTGATGTACCAAGGGATTTTGAAATTTAACATTTTGTAAATTTCTTTTTGTGTTGAACGTGAACCGAATCTTGCATTTATATGATTTTTGTTGAGAATTTGATATAGATCGGGCTGTGTGCTCATCACAGCTATTGAGCTATTTTCTGGGAAATGTGAAAATTCCATTATGTTGTAAGTTGAAAAGAAAACGTAAGTGGATAAAAGATAGTTATAGTCCAGCATAATACAAGCCAGCAGTTAATTAAGTTCAAGAGGACCGGTGAATGCTGTATTTGTAAATAGAAAAAAAAAGAATCACAAATATGTATGCATTTCATAAACCCTATATGACAATGCCAAACATTCAAATATACAATATATATATATAGCGAAATACAGATGGTATCATACATCACTATGTAAATGCATTCATCATCTGATTTTTTCTTTATCTAATCACACTAAAATAAACAATGCATTCTAAAATTCACTTTTCACCGGCTTTGAATACTTATTTCAACACTATTTTAAAGTTCTTAAAGCTTTAATGCAACTGTGTTATGACACAATATCGAGTTATTCAAAACATTTTCTGAAGATGAGGTGGTTCATGTGTGCTGCTTCCTTGATTGCTTAAGCAAGTTACTTATCAGTCCATTATTCGACAAAACTCTTACTGTTAATAGATGAGTCGTTAAGTATACATGTATAAAGATCAGTTGATAATGTCATATTTGATACGACTCTGTACACTTTGATCAACTAAAATATCTAATACGATTACACATAATCAGTTTCTATGGCACAGAGAAAAATATGACTATTGTGACATAGATATTACAGATAATCAATTTTTATGCCACGGAAAAAAATATGACTTTTGTGACATACATATTACACATAATCAGTTTCTATGGCACGGAGAAAAATATGACTATTGTGACATAGATATTACACATAATAAATTTTTTTGCCACGGAGAAAAATATGACTTTTGTGACATACATATTACACATGCATGTTGACATTTATACACATGCTTACATATATGTAGACACAATTTACATACATACTGAGACAAACACATACATATCTGCATTTGCACTCATTTGAATATGGAGTAAAGTTTGCATATTTGTACAACATTTTTTTTTATCTTTACTTTCTTTCATGTTTACTCCAAAATTAATGAATGCAGAGTTTACCTGACATCTGATTTCTCTATGTACATGTGTGTACTCGTCTTAAGAAACATATGCCATAAATGTTGTACATAAATTACACTGTATTACTTCAAAGAAAATGCTTCATACATGCACATACACACATGCATTCACTGACTTCCCTGATTCTGTCCCTTCTTGCTTTAGATACATTTTTATTGGTGTTGCAGTTTTTCACCGCACAATAGGTTATACATGGTAGCCAGTTTCTAAGGTGGAGACAGACCCCATGAAGAACCACTGACCTATGGGGATCTTCTTGCCAATTTTTTCACATACCGACATTGGCTGAGCAGAGACCCAAGCTCATGTATAGTGAGATGAAATGTTAGTCATCTGTAAAAGCGAGCATCCTTGACCACTTGGTCATATGGGGCACCCTTCATTTACTTACACATGTGTCTATTTATATGTAATTGATTACTAAGTTATTGCTTTCCCATTTAAGTTTAAACATGTGCTTATTTGCATTTAATTGACTACTAAGTTATTACTTTTCCCATTTAAGTTTACTTTCACATCATTTCTAAGCCTTTCTGTATCTTCAGGCTACTGCTTTAAAATTGACTTCCATGGATTTTGTCAGTTTATTCCTCCCTTCTATATGTGACCACACACACAAACACAGGATCACTATGCAAAAACTTCAAGACAAAACCAGATTTTATACAATCCGACTATATACCTCTAAACTGAACACAAAAACTGGGATGAGATACTGATGAATGCCATGATCCCAATTTCACTAATTAATAATTAGAATAATATATAAGGCATTTCATAATAAGATGGTCCCAGTAATAGGTGGTGTGCTTTAAATAATAACTGAATGTGTATTTAAAATTGATCGACACAGATAATAGGTGGTGTTCTTTAAATAATAACTGAATGTGTATTTAAAATTGATCTACACAGATAATAGGTGGTGTGCTTTAAATAATAACTGAATGTGTATTTAAAATTGATCTACACAGATAACAGGTGGTGTGCTTTAAATAATAATTGAATGTGTATTTAAAATTGATCTACACATAAAATAGGTGGTGTTCTTTAAATAATAATTGAATGTGTATTTAAAATTGATCTACACACATAATAGGTGGTGTGCTTTAAATAATAACTGATTGTGTATTTAAAATTGATCTACACAGATAACAGGTGGTGTGCTTTAAATCATAACTGAATGTGTATTTAAAACTGATCTACACAGATAACAGGTGGTGTGTTTTAAATCATAACTGAATGTGTATTTAAAATTGATCTACACAGATAATAGGTTGTGTGCTTTAAATAATAACTGAATGTGTATTTAAAATTGATCTACACAGATAATAGGTGGTGTGCTTTAAATAATAACTGAATGTGTATTTAAAATTGATCTACACAGATAATAGGTGGTGTGCTTTAAATAATAACTGAATGTGTATTTAAAATTGATCTACACAGATAACAGGTGGTGTGCTTTAAATAATAACTGAATGTGTATTTAAAATTGATCTACACAGATAATAGGTGGTGTGCTTTAAATAATAACTGAATGTGTATTTAAAATTGATCTACACAGATAATAGGTGGTGTGCTTTAAATAATAACTGAATGTGTATTTAAAAATGATCTGCACAGATAATAGGTGGTGTGTTTTAAATAATAACTGAATGTGTATTTAAAATTGATCTACACAGATAATAGGTGGTGTGCTTTAAATAATAACTGAATGTGTATTTAAAATTGATCTACACAGATAATAGGTGCCCGTACGAAATAAACCAACTGGCCAAGGCACGGATTTGTCACGGATTCTGGTTATTAAATGCCGTCTATTTGAAATCCCACTCTTATATTAAAAACCTTAGAAAAATCCACACCGAAACAAGAAATCCATACGGCTAAGAGGTGGGTTATTGAGTGAAATATTTAAATTAGCCCGTACGGGTTTTCAAAACCCGTGTCTTTAACACGGATTCACTTTGGACATGGATTCAGTGTGAACACAGGATTTTCTTGCAGACACGGGTTCTAATGGTGCAGATACGGGTTCTGGCGCAGACACGGGTTCTTCCCATACAGACACGGGTTCTAATGGTGCAGATACGGGTTCTGTCAAAGACACGGGTTCTTCCCATACAGACACGGGTTCTTGGTGCAGACATAGGTTCTTCCCATACAGACACGGGTTTCTGTAGCTGGCATAATGAGGTTGAAAAGTTGGCCTTTGTTTTTAACATGATGCCATTGTTACGTAACAATGAAAGTTAACAATATCATATAACTAAGTACATTTGATCTTTAAAGGATATATTCAGCTATATTCAATCTCTAAGGAAATTATCAGGGAGATAAATTATCACAGAAGTATATGCAATATTTATTTAATTTTTTTAAACGTATTAACAAAATTAACTGAACACAAAAATAGTCCAATATTATTGTTTCTGCACACTTTTCTTCACTAGCTTTCTTGCATAGCTAACTCTTTCTGTTACTGCCTCATTTATTTCTGTATCGTCAGGGGCCTTCAAGTTGTTAGTTTTGCACCAACATCGTACATATTCTGAAAAAAGAACATTAAAAATATATTAATAATCAATAAAATATTACTATATCAATAATAAATGTTCAGTTTATATATATATATATATATATATATATATATATATATATATATATATATATATATATATATATATATATATATATATTGTTTTGAAGCTTGATGGTCATTATACAAAAGCAAACTGATTCGTAATGCTATTTTTTCCTGTATTTTTGTTTATGTGCTAAGAGCTCTTGTTCATAACTTTTGTCTTAAATCAATTATATTGTATGCAATGTGGAAAGCTTTCTAACCAGAGTTAATCAGTGTTGTTTAATCAATGATACAAGTGCTTTTGAAAACAGTTATCATTAATATAGAAAGAAATCTACCTTTCAAGGTTGACATTTTTTCTTTGTCCAAGACAGGCCTAAGATCATCCTTTTTTGCCAGCAATCCCTGTCCTCTGGACTGGGCCATCTCTTCATTGGTAAATAGTCCTGGCATTAATTTCATGGTCAGTGTATAGGCTGGTCTAGATGATTTTATTGACAGCCTCACTGCCATGGCAACAACCATTTTATCAATTGTCACAGATCTATTACCAACGAGTTTACTTGTCTGAAAAGTATTTCAATTAAATAAAATCATAGTTCCAGATAAGACTTGTGCTTAAAATGACTCTCATGTATTAATCTGCCGTTTTGATCACAATCGCAACAAATAAGGGAAACATAAATTATAATAAAAATTGATATTAAGGAGCATGTGAATATTTATATTACATTCATGTGTTAAGGAGATGCAAGGGACTCATCTCCACTTATTGTGAAGTCGTCTTTGGATGTATTTTATATTAAAATATTATTTGTATTATTGTCACACAGTTGAAAGGTCAGTACTGAGAAATATATGTAGAGAACATATAGTAAAATTATTTGTGGTCTATGTCCCTATAGCAACCGGATACATAAGTAACTAATAATAAGCTAGAATCAAATCACTGTGGGTTGCATTTCCGGAAATATCTGACTACGAGCCATGCCTAGAAAAACTTCCCTAAATATTAAAATCTCCTCGCGATCGATTTGTGTGTGTGTGTGTGTGTTGTATTTCTATTTCAATTTTTCGTAAATTTGTATTACTTAATTCGGATTGATATACAGCTCTATGCAGAGTTCTTAAATCGTAAAATACGTGCATGTACGATTTCTATTAGCGATATGTCGTCACACAATTATTTAAGATACGGTAATTTACAAAAGGATGACAGTGACAACACGTTTTATTAATTAATTTTTACTAAATATGATTTGCTAACATTGAAAACGTGCATGCTCTATACATCAACAACCATTTATTGATAGTTAAATTGTGATGTAATTATTTAAATTAAATCGGATACGCATGGTTTAAAATCGAAGATGTATTCAAAACTAGTAATTATACTTACCCCCAATTTGTATGATGGTACTATGAAACAGTTTTTTGCCCCATTTCATTTCTACTTGTTCTCTTGGTTTCCATTCATGAAGAATGCATCGGTTTTTGTCTGCTCTACCCACAACACTAAGGAAACTGTCCTCAGTAAAATAAATACACGCAAACATATCTTTTAAATGTTAAAAGTAAAACTTATGCAACCTAGATACTCTTGAAATGGCGACCGGCGGTAAATTCTCAGCTTCTCACTGACCACGATGCACATGTAATAGAAGGCTCTTCAAGGGGAAATGATTCGAAAACTTTATATAATTTTAATTAATTAGTCTGCAACAGAGATGCATCTCTCGATATACATTTAAAATAAAAAAGTATTGTCAACAAATGATAAAGCTTTTCATGTTAGCAATCATGCTGGTTTTTATTTATTAAAAAAATAGCAACATTTAATTCCCCCCTCGACATCTCAGTGAAGCTGACTATGCAAAAGTCACGTGTGTAACCCGATACTTCAGTTTGTTTGTAACTGTGACCGTCTTTATCAGTTACATTTCGTCGTTGTTCTGTGTTAGATTATAAGTAATCAGTGTCTACAATAAAATGGACCATACAGAAAATCAAAAGACCGCTAAAACAAGGCGTGGTCCATACGGGAAAAAGAAATTAAAAGAGGGCACTGTAGAAATTCCCGATAAAATAAGAAAAGAATACGAAGAGGAACTAATGGCAATTCTACTATGTACCGACAACAAAACTGCTGAAGTCAACACAGAAGAGCATGTAAGTTTGCATTGTTAATTCCGGAAAATCATAATGGAATATCAAGATTTTACTTGTATACGTCGATCTAAACTGGTTGTATTAGAAAGCGATTCTCATTAGCCAGCTGGTAGTTCCAGGAATTTAAAAAAGTTTGCGTGTGTGTGTGTGTGATGTAGGGGGGTAGAAAAGTGGGTGCATGGCTTACATTTGTTACCATTTTGATAAGGGGGGGAGGGGCATGCGACGCGACATCCACCAGACTCTCAGGTTCCAACAAAATGAAATCCAATTGAGACACATGAGTAATTTATCAACAGGCATTAACATGAGTGACCTGTATTTAAGGAATATTACAAATTGTGAAAATTGTATTTTATAAAGGTGTCACAACTTTTCAGTTGACAGTTTCAAAACAAAATTGGGCAAATAAAAACCAACGATGCTTCAATATTCTACAAACTTTAACATCCAGACCTCCCATCACCATTCTAGAATGTTTAAACTAAAAAAAATTTTTTTTAAAAGTGTTCTTTTAAATTGTCTCATTTTTTCCCTCAATTGCAATCCAAATTGTTGGCCTAAATACATTCTCTTACTCCATTTTTCATTTAAGGTTTTATTAAGAAAAATCTTTCTATTTTGCAGGCCACAAATGATACAGTGAATTTTGACAATTCTCACTCAGAGACAATTACTAAATGTTTCAAGTGTGAAATAGAAATGGAAAGTATACAAAATGTATCTACAAGTACAAGTTCAAGCTCACTCACATTGTCTGATAAATATAAGTTTGTTGAAGATGATTTCATATCTTTTACAAATGACTCAGAAATTTGTGATCCAGAAATAACAGAATTTACATCGATTCAGTTAGAATCTGACTATGAGTTGGAGTAAGAGAATTTTACGCTTTTTGAAGAGGAACCTCACCTTGCAAGTGATTGTCTAGATAGCAGTAGTGATGATGATATAGATTCAAAACCCCTTTATGAAGGATCTTCAGTGAGAACAAAAGCATTCATGTTACTTCTAGCTTTATTTACATCTAAACATAACATAACAGGAGATGGAATACAACAACTTTTGAATATAATTTCATTAATATTGCCTCAGTCTTAGTTGTCATGCATTCAAAAACTACTTCAAAAACTTGAGGAATCAATTAATAAAAGTTACAGGGACAATTTTCACGAAAACTTTGAGAAGTTTATGAAGATATTTATGATGGAAGTATTTATCAAAAGTTGTTTGTCAACAATGGTCCATTGAGTCGTCATGAAAATATTTCGTTTGTATTCAACACTGATGGAGCACCAGTCTTTAAAAGCAGCAATACTTCAATATGGCCAGTATACATGGTTATCAATAAATTGCCATACAAACTTAGAATGATGCGTGAAAACATGATTTTAGCAGGATTATGGTTTGGCAAAGATAAACCATCAATGTGTACTTTCTTAAAACCTCTTCAACAGAGCATGTCTACTTTTAATGAAGGAGTAGAGGTCTCATCACCTGAGAGAGGCACATTCATATGCAAAGGCTTTCTTGTGGCAGGAACTGCAGATTTACCAGCATGTAGCTTACTTTGTAACTCAGTGCAATATAATGGTGCATTTGGATGCTGGAAGTGTACTCAAGAAGGCAAGACTGCAAGGGTAGGAAAAGGCCACAGCCATGTTTTCCCTTACATTCATAAAGATCCTAAAGGACCTACACGAAACAGTGAAGATGTTGTAAGGGATTCGAAGGAGATAGTTGCCATGAAAAATCAAGAAGAAAAAAATGAGCATAAATGGTGTGAAAGGACCTTCATGGCTTCTTTTTCCCATGTTTCACATAATTAATGGCATTGCAATTGACTATATGCATGGTGTTTTACTGGGTGTCCAAAAATTGTTGTTGAGACTATGGTTTGCAAAAGATTTTGTTCGTAAACCTTTTAATTTTCACAATTCAGTATGTAAAGTTGATGAACTATTACAGCATTTACGTCCTACATCTGAAATAACAAGATTGCCACGATCTATCAGTGATCTAAAATATTGGAAGGCATCAGAATTCAGATCATTTCTGCTCTATTATGGTGCACCTGTTTTACAAAATTCAACATTATCTAAAGTTAGTACAAGCCATATATATTCTTCTTAAGTTTGGTTCAAGCAAACTTGAAGTTAATAAGGCAGAAAAATTACTTTTAAGTTTTTGTGAACATTTTTCCTCTTTGTATAATGAGTGTTATATGACTTTAAATGTCCATCAACTTGT
The DNA here is from genome assembly GCA_030141615.1 of Unio pictorum. Classification (NCBI taxonomy): domain Eukaryota; kingdom Metazoa; phylum Mollusca; class Bivalvia; order Unionida; family Unionidae; genus Unio; species Unio pictorum. The sequence goes on along the minus strand of JARLTB010000132.1, from coordinate 732,619 downwards.
TCACCTAGCTGACAGTGTAAGAAATCTGGGTCCCTTGTATACTCATAGCTGCTTTCCTTTTGAGGATTAAAATGGATTTGTTCTTAAAACAATACGCGCAACACAAAATATTGACTCACAAATAATAACTGGAATTTCTTTTGTTCAAAAATTACCAGAAATCAAAGAAAAATGTATATCAAAGGGATCAATTGAAGAATCAATATGTGATTCTATTGAAAATCCCAATATGCTAAAAAGAAGGCGTATATATTTTAGGTGCTGTTTAAACAAAACAACTTGACAAAGTAGACTTTCATGCTTTAGTATCATATTTGGATGAAGTGCCTTACACTGATTCCTTTCTCTCATTTAGTAGACTAGTACTAAGGCAGCAACTGATCTATGGTAATGAATACTCAAGGATGATCAAACGAAATAATTCCACAGTTTCTATAGAAGTGCTGATAAAGTAGGATTCGGCCATGTACGTTTTTTTGTGTGAAATAAATACTGGGACAAAATCAGAAGTTGTAGCATTTGTAAATGAACTGAAATGTACAAATTATAGTACAGATTCCAGTATTCTTTCAGTAACAAAATTACCCAATAGTGTTAAAGTTATCCCAGTCAGTACCATTGTATCAAGTTGCATATTCATAGACTTGAACATTGCTGACAACAAAACTTATGGCATGTATATTTGCATGTTTCTTAATTTACTGGAATCAGACTAGTCAGTCATCACTGTTCATTCAAGAGGGGGAGTACATAATTTGTGTTACAAACAATTACAAAATTGGTTAAGATTGATAAAGTTTTGTAATAACCAATTTTCTCAATAATGCCTTTTGAAAACTTAAATTATGTGTAATAATATGGGATACAAAAATGTTAAAATATACATGTAATCTTAGATAAATGTACATGTACAGTATGTGTATCATAACAAGCAAGTTGCAATGAAGAATTTTTTTTTAAATTGAAAATATTGAAAAAATAATACAATCATTGTAGCTCTGTTAAATTAAATTCAACAGTATTTGAAAAGAATAAACTGTTACATTTTTTCCTCTGTATTGTTTTCTTCTTTTCAAATGCATCTGCGTATGTTATATTTTTTTACAAATTGTTTAAAGACTTTATTGGAAATCAAGCTGCAAGTTTTCTAAGTTCACATTTCCGTGTCATGAGCAGTATTTCTACACAAGTGGCGGAATCCTGTTCATGGTGAAGTACCAGGAATCCGTGCTTAAATTACGTGTCCTGCTCATGCACAACCGGGTTTTTGAATATTTCTTACAAATCTACACCGATTCCTTGTCAAAGCCGTGCCATAGCCAGGCGGATTCCTGTTCATGATTTCGTACGGGTGGTGTTCTTTAAATAATAACTGAATGTGTATTTAAAATCGATCTACACAGATAATAGGTGGTGTGCTTTAAATAATAACTGATTGTGTATTTAAAATTGATCTACACAGATAACAGGTGGTGTGCTTTAAATCATAACTGAATGTGTATTTAAATTGATCTACACAGATAACAGGTGGTGTGCTTTAAATGATAACTGAATGTGTATTTAAAATTGATCTACACAGATAATACGTGGTGTGCTTTAAATAATAATTGAATGTGTATTTAAAATTGATCTACACAGATAACAGGTGGTGTGCTTTAAATAATAACTGAATGTGTATTTAAAATTGATCTACACAGATAATAGGTGGTGTGCTTTAAATAATAACTGAATGTGTATTTAAAATTGATCTACACAGATAACAGATGGTGTGATTTAAATAATAACTGAATGTGTATTTAAAATTGATCTACACAGATAATAGGTGGTGTGCTTTAAATAATAACTGAATGTGTATTTAAAAATGATCTGCACAGATAATAGGTGGTGTGTTTTAAATAATAACTGAATGTGTATTTAAAATTGATCTACACAGATAATAGGTGGTGTGCTTTAAATAATAACTGAATGTGTATTTAAAATTGATCTACACAGATAACAGGTGGTGTGCTTTAAATAATAACTGAATGTGTATTTAAAATTGATCTACACAGATAATACGTGGTGTGCTTTAAATAATAACTGAATGTGTATTTAAAAATGATCTGCACAGATAATAGGTGGTGTGTTTTAAATAATAACTGAATGTGTATTTAAAATTGATCTACACAGATAATAGGTGGTGTGATTTAAATAATAACTGAATGTGTGTTTAAAATTGATCTACACAGATAATAGGTGGTGTGCTTTAAATAATAACTGAATGTGTGTTTAAAATTGATCTACACAGATAATAGGTGGTTTGCTTTAAATAATAAAGCTTCATTTCTTTTATGAGAGCTTCAGTGGTTAAGTGGTTAGCATTCTAGACTCAAAACTGGACATGGTATAAGTTCGAATCCTACTACCAGATCAGTCTGGGTTAGATACTGTGGTGTGTCTTTGGGCATGGTAGTTAGCTACAATTGTGTCAGCACTAAATAGCCTATTTGTGTTACTGTACTGTAAAGCAGGAAACCAAATAATTTCCTTTCACAATTAGTGTGATTTTTAAACTGTATCACATCATGTTTCTTTTACAGTTGTGATTTTTAAAACTGTTTTGCAGCATTTTGTAATTCGTTCCTGACTAAAAGACTGCATAATTTTACATCCAATTTAGTTCCGAGTTCATAGTGTTACAAGGTAACAAATGACATCCTCTTAGTGAAATCAAAATTAAATTATCACATTATTTCAAAGCCAAGCAGGAAGCATAATTTACAAAAGCAGACATCCTAAAACTGTCACAGACCTATAATAAATAACAGGAGACTATGAATACTTGTTGGAATGACTACATCATTTTGAATTACTCAATATACATTGCTATTACTACCATGGTACAATATTATATGTCATAAGGCTGGGAAGATGTCATATTGCAATGATCTAGTCATTTGGAATTGTACACTAAGCATTGATTTTAATGATAGATTGACATGAAGTCTGTGATGTACTGTATATGTAAATTATTCCAAATTGTGTACATATGAATAAAGCATCCTTATTAAATCACTACCTACTGAAAAAATAGAGCATACCACCTTAAAGAGAGACCACTCATACTCAAGTAAATGTAATATTGTAACACTGTCCATGGCAGCCAATTAGGTATTCAATGTATATGTAATATTGTAACACAGTCCATGGCAGTCAATTAGGTATGTCAATGTATATGTAATATTTTAACATTGTCCATGGCAGTCAATTAGGTATGTCAATGTATATGTAATATTGTAACACTATCCATGACAGCCAATCAGGTATGTCAATGTATATGAAATATTGTAACACTGTCCATGGCAGCCAATTAGGTATGTCAATGTATATGTAATATTGTAACACAGTCCATGACAGCCAATTAGGTATGTCAATGTATATGTAATATTGTAACACTGTCCATGGCAGCCAATTAGGTATGTCAATGTATATGCAATATTGTAACATAGTCCATGGCAGCCAATTAGGTATGTCAATGAATATGTAATATTGTAACACTGTCCATGGCAGCCAATCAGGTATGTCAATGTATATGTAATATTGTAACACTGTCCATGACAGCCAATTAGGTATGTCAATGTATAGTGGTACCACCTTACAATAAAGTATATGACACTATAAGTGTGCCTAATGAAGTCAGCATATGCCATCTTAAAGTAAACCTTCCTGTATTTCTATTGGATTATAACATTTACCATCTCAAAGTAAACCTTGCTGTGCGTCTTTTGGATTATAACATTTTCCATCTCAAAGTAAACCTTCCTGTATGTCTATTGGATTATAACATTTGCCATCTCAAAGTAAACCTTGTTATGAGTCTCTTGGATTATAACATTTTCCATCTCAAAGTAAACTTTCCTGTATGTCTATTGGATTATAACATTTACCATCTCAAAGTAAACCTTGCTGTATGTCTATTGGATTATAACATTTACCATCTCAAAGTAAACCTTGCTGTGAGTCTATTGGATTATAACATTTTCCATCTCAAAGTAAACTTTCCTGTATGTCTATTGGATTATAACATTTACCATCTCAAAGTAAACCTTGCTGTGAGTCTATTGGATTATAACATTTTCCATCTCAAAGTAAACCTTCCTGTGTGTCTATTGGATTATAACATTTTCCATCTTAAAGTAAACATTGCTGTGTGTCTATTGGATTATGGCATTTTCCATCTTAAAGTAAACCTTGCTGTGTGGCTATTGGATTATGGCATTTTCCATCTTAAAGTACATTTTCCTGTGTGATTATTGGATTATAACATATTCCATCTTTAATTAAATCTTCCTGTATGTTTATTGGATTATAACATTTACCATCTCAAAGTAAACCTTGCTGTGAGTCTATTGGATTATAACATTTTCCATCTCAAAGTAAACTTTCCTGTATGTCTATTGGATTATAACATTTACCATCTCAAAGTAAACCTTGCTGTGAGTCTATTGGATTATAACATTTTCCATCTCAAAGTAAACCTTCCTGTGTGTCTATTGGATTATAACATTTTCCATCTTAAAGTAAACCTTGCTGTGTGTCTATTGGATTATGGCATTTTCCATCTTAAAGTAAACCTTGCTGTGTGGCTATTGGATTATGGCATTTTCCATCTTAAAGTACATTTTCCTGTGTGATTATTGGATTATAACATATTCCATCTTTAATTAAATCTTCCTGTATGTCTATTGGATTATAACATTTACCATCTCAAAGTAAACCTTGCTGTGAGTCTATTGGATTATAACATTTTCCATCTCAAAGTAAACTTTCCTGTATGTCTATTGGATTATAACATTTACCATCTCAAAGTAAACCTTCCTGTGTGTCTTTTGGATTATGGCATTTTCCATCTTAAAGTAAACCTTCCTGTGTGTCTATTGGACTATAACATTTTCCATCTTAAAGTAAATCTTCCTGTGTGTCTATTGGATTATGGCATTTTCCATCTTAAAGTAAACCTTCCTGTGTGTCTATTGGATTATGGCATTTTCCATCTGAAAGTAAATCTTCCTCCTAATAAAGTACATGATATGTATCTTTTTAAAACTAAATTAATAAATTGGAATCCCTGACAACTCATGATTGGAACAGAGTTATAATGAAAGATATTATAGCAAAGGAGTCCTGTACAATTCAGAGTTATATGTGTATCAGTATGTAAAATAGGGAATACTGTATAATACAAAGTCACATGTGTAACAGTAAGCAAAATAGGGAGTACTTTATAATACAAAGTTATATATGTAACAGTAACTATAATAGGGAGTACTGTATAATACAAAGTCATATGTGTAACAGTAAGTAAAATAGGGAATACTGTATAATACAAAGTAATATATGTAACAGCAAGAAAAGGATATAAAATCATCACAGGTACAATATGGTTAAACAGATCAAACTCCAGTGTTCAAATAAAATCACATAATGAAATCAGATTAAACTTAAAAATCTGACATTTGATTGGTCATTGATTTGATGCCAGCCAATCAAACATCAGAAGGTAATGTTAAGTTTTACTTAAACATGAAAATCCATTTTTAAGCATGCTGCCTATTATTTTCATATTGGCCTTGAACACAATATACTGATTAAAAGAAAATGAATGACAGAATTTTATTGAAGTCCAGATTTAAAGATTAATTTCAAATGTTTGTAGCAATGTCTGGGCTAATTGAAGTGCTAAACCTCTTAAATTTGTGAATACAATTTATACGAGCTGAGACATGTAGTTTAACATAATTCTAAAAATAGTTAAAATTTGTCCCTTTTGTATACAATTCACTGTATCTGCTTGTGTGTTTGTGTGTGGAATACCAATCGTGTGTGTGTGTGTGTGTGTGTGTGTGTGTGTAATACTAATCTTGTGTGTTTGTGTGTGGAATACCAATCTTGTGTGTGTGTGTGTGTAATACTAATCTTGTGTGTTTGTGTGTGTAATACCAATCTTGTGTGCCTGTGTGTGTGTGTGTGTGTGTGTGTGTGTGTGTAATATCAATCTTGTGTGTTTGTGTGTGTGTGTGTGTAATACCAATCTTGTTTGTTTGTGTGTGTGGAATCCAATCTTGTGTGTTTGTGTGTGTGGAATCCAATCTTGTGTGTTTGTGTGTGTGGAATCCAATCTTGTGTGTTTGTGTGTGTAATACCAATCTTGTGTGTTTGTATGTGGAATACCAATCTTGTGTGTGTGTTTGTGTGTTTGTGTGTGGAATACCAATCTTGTGTGTGTGTGTCTTGGTGTGTGTGTGGAATACCAATTTTGTGGTTACACATTATGAAAAATCCATCAATCAAAAGTATTTGAGTGAAAACAAAAAGATCTCTTTCCTGGTCAATATAACAAGGACAAAAATGATATTTTGTTTTTGAATTTTGAAAATCTGGTAATGTTTCACAAAGTGCTGTTTCAGCAATATTCTTTCCATTCAACTTTTTGTACTTCTCATCTGCATACTCGGATCACTCAACTGGATTTCCTGCTCTGTAACAGAAAATTAAACATGTCAAATAACATTACATACTCAAATCCCTTGACTGGTTTTCAGCTATGTAACAAAAAATTAAACATGTCAAATAACATTACACATTCAAATCCCTTGACTGGTTTTCAGCTATGTAACAGAAAATTAAACATGTCAAATAAAATTACATGCTCAAATCCCTCAACTGGTTTTCCTGCTCTGTAACAGAAAATTAAACATGTCAAATAAAAACACATACTCTGATTGTTCTATGTGGCTGGTAATGGTATATTCTGATGACCACAATGTTCTATGAAGCTGGCAATGTTATAATCTGATGACCAGATTGTTCTATGTAGTTGGTAATATTATACTTGATAACCACATTGTTCTATGTAGCTGGTAATGTTATACTCTGATGACCACATCATTGTTGCATGTAGCTCGTAATGTTATACTCTGATAACCAGATTATTCTATGCAGCTGGTAATGTTATACTCTGATGACCCAATTGTTCTATGTAGCTGGTATTGTTATATTCTGATGACCAGATTATTCTATGTAGCTGGTAATATTATACTTTATGACCACATGGTCCTATGTAGCTGCTAATGTTATAATCTGATGACAAGATTGTTCTATGTAGCTGGTAATTTTATACTCTGACTACCTTAGTATTCTATGCAGCTGATAATGTTATAATCTAATGAACACATGACTATATGTAGCTGGTAATGTTATACTCTGACTACCTTATTGTTCTATGTCACTGCTAATGTGATTACCATATTGTTCTATGTAACTGGTAATTTTATACTCTGACGACAGGATTATTCTATGTAGTTGGTAATGTTATAATCTGATAACCAGATTGTTCTATGTAGCTGATAATTTTATACTCTGATGACTAGATTGTTATTTGTAGCTGGCAATTTTATTAAATGCATTCATTGAATAACATAAAGGTTACCTTATTGAGTCCATTATTTCATTAGTTTTTTGGTGTTAAATTATCAGGGTAGAAGACAGAGCAAGCCTATGCTGGTAAATACATACAATTAAGATGTATAATTGTAATATATTGAACTCTGGGGTTGGTACATTCTTAAAAGAAAAGATGTACCATTATATTGTACTATATATTCCAGCACTGGTACATTCATACAAGATAACACATACAATGATATTACGATGCATTCTAGTGTATATACATTAAAAGTAGATGTACATGATACATTCCAGTGTTGGTACATTAAAAGTAGAAGTACAATGATACATTCCAGTGTTGGTACATTCATATGATAGAATATACAATTATAATATACTGCATTCCAAAGCTGGTTACAAGAGAGTGACAGTTACACCTGGCGAGTCGTACATGCATAATAATTAAATAGGCATGCAATAGGGTTTAGACTTGCATGAAACAATAAGCAAAAGCATGACCTCATCCAACATGTTTGGCATCAAAGTGTTATCAAACACCTAGATTATGAAACAATAAGCAAAATCATGACCTCATTCAACATGTTTGGCAAAAAAGTGGTATCAAACATCTTAAATTATGAAATAAAAAGCAAATTACTTATTAAAACACACATTATTAACCTGGTGCATAACTTTAAATCAATTTTAAAATTGAAAAAAGTTTCATACATACCATTTTGCTGTCTGATTTTTAACCAGAATAAAATTTCCACTAAAACATAAAATCACAAATAAATGTTTAGATATGTAAGGACAATTATTACAATTACCACAAATCAAGTTTCTTGGTTTTTTTGTGCTGATGAACATGTCACATGTAGAGCTGGCATACGACTATACCAAGTGTGTGTGTGTGTGTGTGTGGTATTACATGTAGAGCTGGCATAAGACTATACCAAGTGTGTGTGTGTGTGTGTGTGTGTGTGTGTGTGTGTGGTATTACATCAGCAATGATGTCCAATGTCATTAATGATGCCATTTGTTATTTATGATATCATGGTGTGTAACTGTTTCTCAAAAAGAGGGTTACATAAAATGATGTCACAAGGAATGGTTAAGGTCATAAGTTTAAAATTACCTGTACCTGGCAGAGTACTTACAGAGTATGGAATGATAAAATAACAGTTGGAAATTACCTGTACCTGGCATAGTACTTACAGAGTATGGAATGATAAAATAACAGTTGGAAATTAACTTTACTGGCATAGTACTTACAGAGTATGGAATGACACAATAACAGGTGGAAAGTACATGAACCCGGAATGGTGCTAAATGGTTACTAAATAAAATTCCAAGATATGTACAAAATAATCTGTGTGTAGTTTATACAGTTTCATTTTGCAGAGTTTGCAGTATTATTGGTGATGGTTGCATGGGGAACCATTTTGTCAAGTACAAAACTATGCCCCTGTATGTATGTATGTATGTATGTATGTATGTATGTATGTATGTATGTATGTATGTATGTATGTACAAGATATTTGATATGAATTGCTAGTTAAGACAAAAAAGCCAAAATATATCATACATTTTATTGAAATATAGAAAATAAACACACATACACATAAATAGAAGACTACAATATTGACAAATAAAATACAATTATGATGGTTACAATGGTAGAAAACTCACAAATATACAAAGACAGATCTCATCTCACTGTCAAGTTGTACTTATCTAGAAATATATCACATGTAAATTTGAGACAAATTCAACCAAGCTGACGTCACTTATTCATTGTTTGAATATCTCTTTCCCTTGGAATGTGCATTTGATTGTATAACCAATATAACCAATAAAAATTGAGCAATGACACATGAGTAAACTTGGTAGAAATGGTCATTCAAAGATAATGATACCATGGTAAACACGGTAGACATGGTAATAATGGTCATTCAAGGATACCTGTACCATGGTAGACATGGTAGACATGGTAATAATGGTCATTCAAGGGTACCTATACCATGGTAAACATGGTAATAATGGTCATTCAAGGGTACCGATACCATTTTAAACATGGTAATAATGGTCATTCAAGGGTACCTATACCACGGTAAACATGGTAATAATGGTCATTCAAGGGTACTGATACCATGGTAAACACAGTAGTAATTGTCATTTAGATCTCACATATAACCAACATTAAGAGCATTGATATGGGGGCAAACATGGTAGTAATTGTCATTCAAGGGTACTGATACTATGGTAAACACAGTAGTAATTGTCATTCAAGGGTACTGATACCATGGTAAATACAGTAGTAATTGTCATTCAAATCCCTTATATAACCAACACCAAGGATGCTGATAAAGTGATAAATGGAGGGTATCACAGGTACTTAATGCAAGGTTGATGTGGAAAAAACCCAATAATTTAAAGGAACAAAATCATACAGAATGACAAAAATACCTTAGATTACCCCCATGACTCATTCTGACATAGGACCCTATCTATCATACTAACAAAATCATACAGAATGACAAAAATACCTTAGATTACCCCCATGACCCATTCTGACATAAGACCCTATCTATCATACTATATACTGCAATTTGAAATACTTGATTGAATCTTGCATGGACCTAGAATATTTTGGATTATTTGTTTTTTTAAGGAACAGTAACACATACATGGATTTTTTGTGCCAAGGCAATTGCAGTAAAGTGCTTTGTCTAGTGATATGACAGCCACCAAGGGGTAAAACAATGGTGGGATTTCAACCCACATCATTTTGGTCACAAGTCAAGCATGCTTACCACTAAGCTGTAGTCCCTACTAGTGTGGATAAAACTTGTGACATGACATGATTCTAACTGAGGTACAATTGTGTGTTTGTGAGTGTGATTTGGATTTTTGCTGTAGCTTTAACAATGTTTTCAGTTACATCCCTATCATGTCTGCAGTGTGGCAGTTTATAGTGATGTCGTGCAGTGTGGCAGTTTATAATGATGTCTAGCAGTGGGACATCATAATTTAATATAAATACATTTATTTGACTGTATAATATGATTTATATTCTTATTCTTATTTAATGGAAGACAACCAGATATATGTGTGTGTGTGTGTGTGTGTGTGTGTGTGTGTGTGTGTGATTTGGATTTGTAATGTAGCTTTAACAATTTTTCAGTTGTATTGTTACTGTGTCTGCAGTGTGGCAGTTAAGTAGTGTATAGCACTGGGGCATCATGCCGAAGTCATATAGCATAATGTCCCACCTAGTCACATTATCCTGACACCAGGTCGACCAGTCCTAACTCTAACCTCTTAAAGCTGAAAGCCAAGTGAGGCAGCTGTTAGTACCTATTTTGCAAGTCTTTGGTATGACTTGGCCAGAGATCAAACCCATGACCTCCCACATTCAATGTGGATGCTATAAAAACTAGGTTTTCAGAGTGTTAAGACATCTAACTATCTGAATTAGACCACCGATGTCTTCTGACAAGTTGATAAATTGATATAAGCTCATATTACTTACAAGTGTATACAAAATATTGTGACAGATGAACTAATTATTTCATAACAGATGAATAGAATCAATTTAAAAACTTGGAATTCTTAAAAATATATGAATTCATAAAAGATCACAGACTTCTCATATAGGAAACAAAAAGGTAATCTACACTGCCAATCAATATTTTATGAGAATGAAAACAAATATCTCTACAATGCAATTTAATTTATGTTACCACAAACACATCATATCAAAACTATGAAAATTCACAATTGATCATGATTACTATACATAACAGTGCTTTTATGGCATCTAGATCAAGGGCCAAGACTATATCACACAAAATATATACATATAATATACATTTTCAAGGGTAACAGTACAATATAAAAATGTACTCTTTAAAAATACTACAATACATGTACATAATTAAAAAAGTAAATTTTTGCGAAGATCTTGATGGCATGTCAGTGATTATAACTGTACCGAAATCTCAGTTCTTGTCAGGAACCAGTCTTATGTCAGTTATTATTACTGTACCAATATCTCAGTTCTTGTCAGGAACCAGTCTTATGTCAGTGATTGTTACTGTACCAATATCTCAGTTCTTGTCAGGAACCAGTCTTATGTCAGTGATTATTACTGTACCAATATCTCAGTTCTTGTCAGGAACCAGTCTTATGTCAGTGATTATTACTGTACCAATATCTCAGTTCTTGTCAGGAACCAGTCTTCATCAGGGTTCTTACAAACCATACATTTTAGCATTTATTTACTTCCACAATTTGAAGCCAAAAGTATCTGATCTAAGTTTATATACTTATATACTGCCAAACTGAACATGAACTAAAGTGCATTGGTCTTGTGTACATTGCCATGCTGATGGAGAAAGTGTACACTATATTCATGCAAGAACAGTAAAACCTGTTTGAGAGACCACTGTTATGACATACCACCTGTTTTGAGAGACCATTATCTCCATGCACAGATTTATTGGTTATGAAGTGCCATGACCTGTTGTATTGATAGCAAATTTATTTTTGATGGATGGGATGGTCTGTCAAGTCAGGCTCTACTATACCAGTAAGAGTATCGGTAAATCACAATGGGCAATTATTACATTATTTCATTTTTACAATTATTACATTATTTCAATTTTACAATTATTACATTATTTAATTTTTTACAATTATTTCATTTCATTTTACAATTATTACATTATTTCATGTTTACAATTATTACATTATTTCATTTTTTCTTTGTTTCCTTTGTTTGTAGTGTATGTTTTAAAAACTATTAAAAAATTATAAATGCTCACAATCATGTTGAAAGCAGATCATTTTCTTGTCCATTATTTGGAAAGACTGGATGGCAGTATGTTCTAATTTTGATGTTGTTCTTAATGTAATGGACTTAACACCATTTTTCAGCACATGATACATGGTGGCCTGTATGAATGGTGGAGGAAAAACCCTACAAATCCCAGGGATGAACCACTCACCCACAGGGAGCTACTTGCAAGCTATCTCCAATACCCACTTTGACTAAGTCTGTGACTCAAAACCCCACAGACAGAGATGAGATGACATATAAAGGCAAGCACTTTAGACCACTTGGCCACCCAAGGCACATGTTATAATATGTAATTTCTTTCTCAATGATACAACATAAAATGATCCATCATTACTATAATACAAGACATAGAGCATATGGTCATAAGTAGCTAGTTATTTCATGACTTCTGAAACATGCCTATATACAGTGGCACATTAAATATTATACTTAAGGAAATAAATTCAATGACTGGTTGAAAATAATTACTGAAAAATGCCACCTTGGCAACTTCCTCATATAACATGTGGGAGGGAGTATCAAAACAAATTCTATCCCTTATCCTACAGTATTAGTAATACATGGCTCAACAGTCACTGAAAGTAATAGCACTGTACACATGACTCAACAGTTATTGAAAGTAATAGCACTGTACACATGGCCCAATAAATATTGAAAGTAATAGCACTGTACACATGACTCAACAGCTATTTAAAGTAATAATGCTGTACACATGACTCAATAGTTATTGAAAGTAATAGCACTGTACACAAAGCCCAACAGTTATTGAAAGTAATATCACTGTACACAAGGCCCAACATTCATCATTAATAGTAGCACATGATTTAACAGTCACTTACAGGTAACATCACTGTACACATGACTCAATAGCTATTGAATGTAATAGCACTGTACATACACATGGCTCAACAGTCACTGAAAGTAATAGCACTGTACACATGACTCAACAGTTATTGAAAGTAATAGCACTGTACACATGACTCAACAGTTATTGAATGTAATAGCACTGTACATACACATGGCTCAACAGTCACTGAAAGTAATAGCACTGTACACATGACTCAACAGTTATTGAAAGTAATAGCACTGTACACATGACTCAACAGTTATTGAAAGTAATAGCACTGTACACATGACTCAACAGTGACTTCACTCATGTTCATTGATGGATCCTCACTAATTGTAAGTTATCAATAAATAAATCCCATTCTTTGTGACACTTTGTTACATGTGACATGTAAATAAAACTGCTATATTGTATTGTGGTTAATGTTTTCATGGCAGTGGAAAGTAAGTAAATGGAACCGCTATGTTGCATTGTAATGTTTTCCTGACAGTGGACATAATGGTATTTTTATTTTGCCAGTAATTTTGCTACACATCTGTATGCATAATGGTATTCTTATTTTGCCAATAATTTAGTTACACATCTGTATGCATAATGATATTCTTATTTTGCCAGTAATCTAGCTACACATCTGTATGCATAATGGTATTCTTATTTTGCCAATAATTTAGCTACACATCTGTATGCATAATGGTATTTTTATTTTGCCAGTAATTTAGTTACACATCTGTATGCATAATGATATTCTTATTTTGCCAGTAATTTAGCTACACATCTGTATGCATACCGTATTTTGGTGTGTATAACGCGCACCGATGTATAACGCGCACCCCGATTTTCGACCCAAAATAAGTGGAAAAAACGTAGTTCTGCCATATAACGCGCATGTGATATAATGCATTTTAAAATTGTGACTACCGGTATTTCGCTCCGTTTTCATAGTGCAACAACAGTTGGTCATTTTAGATAGTTAATAAAAAAGTGGCAATACTTGCATTGTATCTTTCCGATTTTATTGTTGTCCCTTAAAAGGGCCCTTTAAAGGTTCGTCTACTTGACGCAATCTATTGCATCAAATCCCTCAAATTCCTCTTCGTCGTCATCACTTTCGAAAAGTCGCTGTATGTCCTCGTCTGTCATCATTCCTGGTGTTGCTGCATAATAACTTTCATCATCATCTTTGTCCTCGCTCTCTGAGTGGTCTTCATGTTTGGCATTGTCCTCCCACAAGATGTCATCCTCTGTGCCATCCATTTTATTTGAGATGCAGCACTTTTTGAAGGCATGGATGATGATACTTGGATCTAGCTCGGCCCATGCATCCACTATCCACTGGCAGACGTCAGTCAGCTCCGGTTTCCTCATCTTTCCACACGGTGTAAATGTGTGTTGGTCACCAGCATACCACTCATTCCATTTCCTTCTGAGCATCGTTTTCATCGGCTTGTTGATGCTGACATCTAAGGGCTGGAGCATCGATGTCATACCACCAGGAATTATGCCCAGAGTGGTTTGGTAGTCCGTCTTTAGCAGGTCCTTGACATGATCTGACTTGTGGCATCGGAAGGCATCTAGAACTAATAAACTTTTCTTGGTGTAACCGCCTGGCCGTTTTCCCCATACATGTTTTATCCAGTCATTCATTAACGTTTCATCCATCCATCCTTTTTCCTGACACCTGACGATAATCCCCTTTGGCCACACTGCACCCTTTGGAAGTGTCTTCCTTTTGAAAATAACATATGGAGGGAGCTTTCCGCCATCCGCGGTACAGGCAAGCATCACCGTAAAACGATTTTTCTCGTTGCCAGTTGTGGTTATGCTGACGGTGTTGGCCCCTTTCATATGGACAGTGGTGCTGGATGGAAGATCAAACGTCATGGGCGTCTGATCGGCATTTCCTATCTGGCTCAACTCAAACTTAAGTCTCCTGCGCTGTTTAATTATGAATCTCTGGAATTCCAGCAGTTTGTCTTCATGATCTTCTGGCAGCTTCTGGGCTATATGTGTGCGTCGCCGAATTGACAAATCGTTCCGTCGTAAAAATGCGTAAGCCCAGCTCACAGACCCCTTAAAGTCGTCTATTTTTTTCTGTTTGGCAATCAATATTGCCTGAAAGCGAATCTCTGTCGTAGATATCGCAATTCCCCGTTTTCTTCTATCCATGACCCATTCAAGGACTCCACTCTCCACTTCCGGATTCTTTTCACTTGTCCCTCTCTCTGCCTGTTTTGTTCGTGGCATTTTCTTCAGTCTTTCTTTCATTCTTCTCCACTCCCTAATAGAAGACTCTCCAACATTAAACTCCCTCCCAGCGGCTCTGTTACCATGTGCTTCTGCATAGGCAATGATAATTAGCTTGTCTTTCGAAGTATACGAATTTCTTATACGACCCATGTTCGTTTAGATTCAAGATCGAATACAATATGATATGTGAAAGTTTAGGTCCAGTATTTATACTTATTTGGATTATCATGACACCTCTAAAATATAAACATATGTTCAGGCTAGAATTTACCAAGACAATGCATTGTAATTATGTATTGTAACAAAGAAGTACTGCATCAAATACTGTTATTTAAAATGAGAAATAAAACAAAGAAAGAGTTTAGCACATCAAAGCTTTAGTCGGTACCAAGTACCTTGAAAAGACCACGCCGAGTCAATGAAGCACTGATCACCATTAAAAACACCGAGCTGAATCAATTAAAATACTGCTCACCGAGACAAAGCATTGTAACTATCTTGAGCGCATCAAAGTTTACCTGGCGCCGATTACCGTGAAAAGACCACACCGAGTCAATGAAGCATTGAAGCCATTGATCACTGTATAATCGCAAAGATATCTCAAATGCTATGATTTAAGATGAGAAATAAAACTAAGTAACAAGCTTATTTTCCAAAGAGGAAAAAAATGTTTTCCGGCTTCATACATTGATTATTTTGTTCCACAACGTATTAGTGTTCCCGTAAGAAAGAACCCGTAGTCGCAAAAAATATGTCCCCAACAGATGCTCTGATGAGAACATTAACACTAGTTGAATTCTACACATATTATATTTCAATTCAACCAATAATAAATGAAGAAAAATTCGATTAGATCAACAGTTATGGAATACGGTACTGAACATTTACGGAGCAAGTACGGTAATCCACACAGTGGTATTTGTTCCGCTCCAATGCGGCACTTTGCACAGCTTTTGAACAAATGGCCAGTCGTTTTGTACATGTATTTCCGGCCGTGGCACAGAACAAATTTACACAGTGATGTGAAATGAAACCAGTTTATTAACATAAGCAATCAAAGAACAAGACTATTTGTAAGCATTATTTATTTCTTTAATACGGCTAGTACCGGTAAACATTTTAGTTACAATGCAATGTACAATGGATTTAATATTTCACAAGTAGTGAGTGCCTTCATCCTCTTCAGATCGACCTGGAAAAAATCTTTTTTTTTTAGTTCTTGTATACAACGCGCACCCCCGACTTACGATAAGAAAATTAGGTAAAAAAAGTGCGCGTTATACACACCAAAATACGGAAATTGTATTTTTATTTTGCCAATAATTTAGCTACACATCTGTATGCATAATGATATTCTTATTTTGCCAGTAATTTAGCTACACATCTGTATGCATAATGGTATTCTTATTTTGCCAGTAATCTAGCTACACATTTGTATGCATAATTGTATTCTTATTTTGCCAGTAATTTAGCTACACATCTGTATGCATAATGATATTCTTATTTTGCCAGTAATTTAGCTACACATCTGTATGCATAATGGTATTCTTATTTTGCCAGTAATCTAGCTACACATCTGTATGCATAATGGTATTCTTATTTTGTCAGTAATTTAGCTACACATCTGTATGCATAATTGTATCCTTATTTAGCCTGTAATTTAGCTACACATCTGTATGCATAATGGTATTCTTATATTGCCAGTAATCTAGCTACACATCTGTATGCATAATGGTATTCTTATATTGCCAGTAATCTAGCTACACATCTGTATGCATAATGGTATTCTTATTTTGCCAGTAATCTAGCTACACATCTGTATGCATAATGGTATTCTTATTTTGCCAGTAATTTAGCTACATATACAACCATCTGAAAATATTCTTCTACACTTGATTATGTCAGTGATATCCAGTACTTATGCTGTATCACTGTCAGTGATATCCAGTACTTATGCTGTATCACTGACAGTGATATTTAGTAGTTATATTGTATCACTGTCACCAATGTCAAGTAATTTCGATCTTTAATTTCACCATTCTGTGGGGGTGGGGGTAGTGGACGAAATGTTGGAGTATCTTCAAATACTGTATTCGCCAGTGGCACAGGTTGTTGTCTATCATTTGTTTGCTTACTGCTAGTGTTTGGTTCAACTTTATTTTGGGTTGTTGTATGAACTGCGGGGGGCCTTGAAAATAAAAATCTATCTCAATGTCATATTTGGATTGTCTCTGAAGTAAATTTATTATTGAAGAAATTCATTACTGACTATATCTTGCTTCAGTGTAAGATATGGTATAACTATACTGTCTCAATAGCATATTATTAAGTTGTAGAGCTTCACACCATATTTGTACCATAGCTTATTATATGCTCATTTTTTTCCATTAACTTTACATTGTCATAATCTTTCAATATTTTACGAAAATGCACTCGCGATCAACTTCATATTGAACTCACATGTGTCCAGTAGTTTATTAGGAACTACTTTGTAAACAAATTATGTACACTCTTGTGGTAGATGCTTCAGATTTTGGCTGATTAAATTTGTGTCTGAATGAACTAAATGAGAATTTTCATTGACTGCCACATACCAGCTGTTTTGACACACTCAGTATTAACTTTTTTGATACAATGTTTGGGATTTAGGCTAGCTATTGATGCCAGACAGGGTTCTTACAAATAACATGCAAGTGACAAGACATAAACTGTCTTCTTTAGTGGAAATAAGAAAGTCAAAAAATATACTTACAGTTTTACATCCTGAATTTCCTCAAAATGTACTTTCTTAGTTCTGCAAATCTGAATTACATGAGCCATGTCATGGGTTCTCAAGCTTGATTACACATTTCAAAAGTATTATGCAATTGTGACTATATTCCAAGGGCAATTACATACTCCTTACTGCACTTAAAATGAAATAAACATTACATTCCATAGCATCTTTTTGATAATTGCAATTGAAAGACTTCATTTGTTCCCCACATTATGATTTCAAACATTCAATGACAGAACAGAAACAGATGTCAACATGCTTCTACCTCACTGCTTTAAATCAAAATGTATTTCATGTAGAACAGGCACAGATAAATCCTGTCCAAAATCAAAATCTTTCATAAAATCAACACAAATACCAAAGTCTATTCATTCCAGATCAGATGGTAAAGTTGACGCAACGCACATTCATTCACAATATGACACTGAAATTTCAATGTTAAGTAGACTAACATGCCATTTTCTTTTGAAAGATGTCTAGCATACTAAGTTAAAATTTGTCTTGGTGAGTTATGTATGCATTAATAATGTTGATGTTGTGTAATGATGAATCTGTGCTTGTGTATTTAGTTTGGAATATGGCATAACATTCAGTCACTTTGTTTCTTGTAGCGTATTTTTGTTTATATAATTAAGTCTTAGGTAGAATAAGAAAATAAGCATATAATAAAAAGGTTACTAAAATTGTATGTGAAAAGAGGTGACAAGGAATGTTTAAGGTCAAAATGGTTAACTTGTATTCATAGCATAATACTATATATAGCACACATAAGATAGTATAACACGGACCTGAACATTAAAAATCAGAGGGTCAATAATATTTTGCTTGTGTCTTAGTACAGTGAAGGAATTTAATAGTTACTGCATCTTACTACAGACTGCTTGAAGCAAAGTCAGTTTGTAAGAAAAAATTTAATAGATTTTATTATAATGTAATATGTCATTATAATGTAATAGATGTCATTCTAATATAATATGTCATTCTAATGTAAGATATGTCATTCTAATGTTACATAATATGTCATTCTAATGTAATATATGTCATAATAATGTAATAGATGTCATTCTAATGTAATGTCATTATAATGCAATAGATGTCTTTAGAATGTAATAGATGTCATTCCAATGTAATATGTCATTATAATGTAATAGATGTCATAATGTAATATATGTCATTCTAAAGTAATATGTAATTATAATGTAACAGATATCATTATAATGTAATATATGTCATTATAATGTAATAGATGCCATTCTAATGTAATGTCATTCTAATGTAATATATTTCATTATAATATTTCAAAACAACTTTCAGCCTGCAGTGGTATCAAGACAGCTAAACCTTATAAACTCAGTGCAATATTAATTTATATTTACAGTAATAATGTGTACAACAATGCATAACATATGGTAGCTGTGATGACTTTAATTTAATGTTGATATATTGTGATGGCTATATAAACAATAGTTCATAGTTTAGTATTATAGCATTAATGTGTTAATTATTTATTATAGCATTAATGTGTTAATTATTTATTATAAATTAATGTGTTAATTATTTATTATATCATTAATGTGTTAATTTTTTATTATAGCATTAATGTGTTAATTATTTATGATAGCATTAATGTGTTAATTATTTATTATAGCATTAATGTGTTAATTATTTATAATAGCATTAATGTGTTAATTATTTATTATAGCATTAATATGTTAATTATTTATGAAAACATTAATGTGTTTATTTATTATAGCATTACTGTTTTACTTATTTATTATAGCATTAATGTGTTAATTATTTATAATAGCATTAATGTGTTAATTATTTATTATATCATTAATGTATTAATTATTTATAATAGCATTAAAGTGTTAATTATTTATCATAACATTAATGTGTTAATTATTTATTATAGCATTAATGTATTAATTATTTATTATATCATTAATGTGTTAATTATTTATAATAGAATTAATGTGTTAATTATTTATTATAGCATTAATGTGTTAATTATTTATGAAAACATTAATGTGTTTATTTATTATAGCATTAATGTTTTACTTATTTATTATAGCATTAATGTGTTAATTTTTTATGATAGCATTAAAGTGTTAATTATTTATTATAGCATTAATGTGTTAATTATTTATTATATCATTAATGTGTTAATTATTTATAATAGCATTAAAGTGTTAATTATTTATGATAACATTAATGTGTTAATTATTTATGAAAACATTAATGTGTTTATTTATTATAGCATTAATGTTTTACTTATTTATTATAGCATTAATGTGTTAATTATTTATTATAGCATTAATGTGTTAATTATTTATTATATCATTCATGTGTTAATTTTTTATTATAGCAATAATGTTTTACTTATTTATTATAGCATTAATGTGTTAATTATTTTTTATAGCATTAATGTGTTAATTATTTATTATAGCATTAATGTGTTGATCATTTATGATAGCATTAATGTGTTAATTATTTATGAAAACATTAATGTGTTTATTTATTATAGCATTAATGTTTTACTTATTTATTATAGCATTAATGTGTTAATTATTTATTATAGCATTAATGTGTTAATTATTTATGAACACATTAATGTGTTTATTTATTATAGCATTACTGTTTTACTTATTTATTATAGCATTAATGTGTTAATTATTTATGATAGCATCAAAGTGTTAATTATTTATGATAACATTAATGTGTTAATTATTTATGAAAACATTAATGTGTTTATTTATTATAGCATTAATGTTTTACTTATTTATTATAGCATTAATGTGTTAATTATTTATGATAGCATTAAAGTGTTAATTATTTATTATAGCATTAATGTGTTAATTATTTATTATATCATTAATTTGTTAATTATTTTAAATAGCATTAAAGTGTTAATTATTTATGATGACATTAATGTGTTAATTTTTTATGAAAACATTAATGTGTTTATTTATTATAGCATAAATGTTTTACTTATTTATTATAGCATTAATGTGTTAATTATTTATTATAGCATTAATGTGTTAATCATTTATTATAGCATTAATGTGTTAATTTTTTATTATAGCAATAATGTTTTACTTATTTATTATAGCATTAATGTGTTAATTATTTTCATAGCATTAATGTGTTAATTATTTATTATAGCATTAATGTGTTGATTATTTATGATAGCATTAA
This sequence comes from Unio pictorum, assembly GCA_030141615.1. Classification (NCBI taxonomy): domain Eukaryota; kingdom Metazoa; phylum Mollusca; class Bivalvia; order Unionida; family Unionidae; genus Unio; species Unio pictorum. The sequence continues at coordinate 711,262 of JARLTB010000132.1, read as the reverse complement.
TGTGTTAATTATTTATGAAAACATTAATGTGTTTATTTATTATAGCATTAATGTTTTACTTATTTATTATAGCATTAATGTGTTAATTATTTATGATAGCATTAATGTGTTAATTATTTATGGAAACATTAATTTTTTAATTATTTATGATAGCCTTAATGTGTTAATTATTTATGATAGCATTAATGTGTTAATTATTTATTATAGCATTAATTTGTTAATTATTTATGATAGTAATAATATTTAATTTTTTTTATTATAGCATAATGTGTTGATTATTTATGATAGCGTTAATGTGTTAATTATTTAATATAGCATTAATTTGTTAATTATTTATGATAGCATTAATGTGTTAATTATTTATTATAGCATTAATGTGTTAATTATTTATTATAGCATTAATGTGTTAATTATTTATTATAGCATTGATGTGTTAATTATTTATTATAAAATTATTGTTGTTCATTATTTAATATAGCATTAATTTCTTAATTTTGCATAAATATTCTGATAGAAGGCATAATTATTGTTTACAGATGTGTATTAGTTTGGCTCTGAATTAAAAGTTTGACATTAAGTAAATTCTTTTATTATTTTCTGCTTTTGGAACTGTTATCTTATACTTTTATTATCTTCTACCTCTGGAACTGTTATCTTATACTTTTATTATCTTCTCCTTATGGAACTGTTATTCTATACTTTTATTATATTCTGCCTATGGAACTGTTATCTGATACTTTTATTATCTTCTGTTTATGGAATTGTTATCCTATACATTTATTATCTTCTGCCTATGTAACTGTTATCCTATACTTTTATTATCTTCTGCTTATGGAATTGTTATCCTATACTTTTATTATATTCTGCCTATGTAACTGTTATCCTATACTTGTATTATCTTCTGCTTATAGAACTGTTATCCTATACTTTTATTATCTTCTGCTTATAGAACTGTTATCCTATACTTTTATTATCTTCTGCTTTTGGAACTGTTATCCTACACTTTTATTATCTTCTGCTTATAGAACTGTTATCCTATACTTTTTTTGCAAAGGATGGCACTGAGCCTACTAGGTAACCATTCTCCTTTATGACTGTCTGATGGTGCTATCTGCCTGTATCATTGTCTGATGGTGCTATCTGCCTGTATCATTGTCTGGTGGTGCTATCTGCCTGTATCATTGTCTGGTGGTGCTATCTGCCTGTATCATTGTCTGGTGGTGCTATCTGCCTGTATCATTGTCTGGTGGTGCTATCTGCCTGTATCATTGTCTGATGGTGCTATCTGCCTGTATCATTGTCTGGTGGTGCTATCTGCCTGTATCATTGTCTGGTGGTGCTATCTGCCTCCATCATTGTCTGATGGTGCTATCTGCCTGTATCATTGTCTGGTGGTGCTATCTGCCTGCATCATTGTCTGGTGGTGCTATCTGCCTGTATCATTGTCTGGTGGTGCTATCTGCCTGTACCATTGTCTGGTGGTGCTATCTGCCTGTATCATTGTCTGGTGGTGCTATCTGCCTGTATCATTGTCTGGTGGTGCTATCTGCCTGTATCATTGTTTGGTGGTGCTATCTGCCTGTATCATTGTTTGGTGGTGCTATCTGCCTGTATCATTGTTTGGTGGTGCTATCTGCCTGTATCATTGTTTGGTGGTGCTATCTGCCTGTATCATTGTCTGGTGGTGCTACCTACCTGTAGCATTGTCTGGCAGGACTATTTGTCTGTAGTGTTGTTTGTTGGAGCTATTTGGTGTCATGGTGTCTGTTGGGACTATATGCTTGTAGTGTTATCCAATGGGTTAATTTGCCTGTTGGGATATTTGCCTGTAGTGTTGTCTGGTGGGGCTATTTGACTCATGTTATTGTTTAATGAAGATAAAGTTATTTATCCCCTAATGGTGGTGAAGTTAATAGATTGAGATCGGCCATGAATAGACCAGACATGACATTATTGCAGGAAGATATCAGACTAATAAAATGACTACCAATATTACAAATTAGCTATAAGAAGAGATCAGACTAATTCAGATGTAGGAAGATATCAGAGTAATAAAATGACTACCAATATTACAGATTAGATGTAGCTATAGGAAGAGATCAGACTAATTCAGATGTAGGAAGATATAAGAGTAATAAAATGACTACCAATATTACAGATTAGATGTAAGAAGATATCAGGCTAATTCAGATGTAGGAAGATATCAGAGTAATAAAATGACTACCAATATTACAGATTAGATGTAGCTATAGGAAGATATCAGACTAATTCAAATGTAGGGAGATATCAGAGTAATAAAATGATGTCCAATATTACAAATTAGCAATAAGAAGAGATCAGAATAATACAATGACTACCTGTATCACATATTAGCTGGCTATCTATCTAACAAGCAACAGGAATACAGCCCATTTTGTAAAACCCAAGCCAGATTCTGTTGCATATGAACTTTGTATCTAATAAGCAACAGAAATACACCCAGTCTGTAAAACCCAAGCAAGAGACTGTTACATACAAACTTTCTATCTAATAAGCAACAGGAATACGCCTCTTTGCCGATAGCTACTCTTCATTTTTTGAAAACAATTTTAACCATTAAACAAATTTAGGAACTTAAAGCAGGCTTTCTGTTTTGCATAGGTATATTGAATAATGCTTAATTTGCAATCCCCCAAAACAAGATTAACTTATTGAATAATGCTTAATTAGCAATTCCCCAAAACAAGATGAACTTATTGAATAATGCTTAATTAGCAATCCCCCAAAACAAGATTAACTTATTGAATAATGCTTAATTAACAATCCCCCAAAACAAGATTAACTTATTGAATAATTCTTAATTAGCAATCACCCAAAACAAGATGAACTTATTGAATAATTCTTAATTAGCAATCCCCCAAAACAAGATGAATTTAATGAATAATGCTTAATTAGCAATCCCCAAAACAAGATGAACTTATCGAATAATGCTTTATTAGCAATTCCCCAAAACAAGATTAACTTATTGAATAATGCTTAATTAGCAATCACCCAAAACAAGATGAACTTATTTGCTACAGTCAAGTATGTTGGGCCTTTTGTCTACAAATCAATACATTACAATGCTTTCCATGAAGTATCATGTGTACTTTATACATATATTACGATGCTTTCCATGAAGTATAATGTATATAAGTACTTTATACATACATTGCAATGCTTTCCATGAAGTATAATGTGTATAAGTACTTTATACATTATTACAATGCTTTCCAAAAAGTATAATGTATATAAGTACTTTATACATATATTACAATGCTTTTCATGAGAAAATTACTTATGAATGAAGTACTGTATGCATATACATGTATTGCCAAACAATAAAATGAGATCAATATCTATACTAGTCTTTTAAAAAGAATTGTGCTAGGGTTCTATAGTGAGGGGTGCTGGATAGTGTGGGAGTGCAATATAAAGGTCAGACATAAAGTAAAGAGTTCTAAAGGATTCTACAGTGCTAGGTGCTGTATAACGAAGTTTAGTCACTAAATCGATGACAAATATTGACCATACTATTTGTTTAAACAAATAGTAACTGTTAAGTCTAATTCCTTTCAAAACTGTCACATGCTACCTCAGATATGAACATATTACTCACAATTGACACGTTACCCCAGACTTGAACATATTACTCAAAACTGAGTCATGTTACCCCAGACATGAACATATTACTCACAATTGACACATGTTACCCCAGACTTTAAAATGTTACTCAAAACTAAGACATGGTAATATTGCTCAAACTGATAAATTCTACCCTGGTCTTAAAGCATATTCCTCAAAGTCACAATACTACTCTAGGCTTTGAAATATTACTCAAAATTGACAAATGCAGCCATTTTATTATCGAGAATATTTTTTGGGTGAAAATTTGGAGTTAGTGAAGTTTTATGACAGAATGGAATATTTTTCCTTGAGATCATTAATAGATCTTGATAAATAATGTAAACAAATTTGTTTTCAATGTGAATTTAAAAAGTGATAGATCATGTAGAATGTGCAAAAAATCTGGACAAAATGACCATTATTCCAGTTCACACTTGAATTTAGTCAAACAAGAAAACTTATGAAAACACTTCCAAGGTATCATCTTTCAGTTCAATATATCATCTGATAAAAACCGTTTAAGCCAAAACATTATACTATTCTGTAATAAATACAACTCACACAGTCAGACCATTAAACAGTTCTAAAATACTGTACATTTTTTCCTCATACTGTGGGATATTACAACACAGACAGTGAGACCATGAAAAGGTCCTAAAATAAAGTGAGATATTTCCTTATGTGTGGGATATTTCAACTTGATATGACCATAAGATGATGCTAAAATACACTAAGGTTTTTGCCTATACTGTGGGATATTACAATGCAGACAGTGAGATCATGAGACAGTCTTAAAATACAGTGAGATTTTTCCTTATACTGTAGGGTATTACAACCCAGACCATGAGAAAGCCCCCCCAAAACAGTGAGATATTTCCTTATACTGTGGGATATTACAACCCAGACGGTGGGACCATGAGAAGGTACCCCAAAACAGTGAGATATTTCCTTATACTGTGGAGTATTACAACCCAGACGGTTAGACCATGAGAAGGTCCCCCAAAACGGTGAGGGTTTTTTCTATAATGTGGGATATTATATGAATACAGACAAATCTTGTGATACTGAAAGATCAAGACAAAAGCAATTACACTCACTTCTTCCCATGCATAAGGAAATAATTATTAATTACAGTGTCTGGATAGAGGCATATTCTGTATTAAATTAAAATGAAACATGCAAACAATTTTGATTTGAGCAAACCATCAGACCATTTAAAGTCATAGAAATAGAAACTCACTTTGTAAATTCTGGCTATTGCAGCAAGTCTCAACTTCTTTGTTGCAAGATATAAACTGTCCAATATTTGGAGCAAATAATTTCCCCCAAATTAATAAATTCAAGTTGACCCGATAGCATATATAAAAACATATCAGTGATAAGATCAGACATTGCTTTTGGTGACAGCACAATGTTAATATGACCAGACATTAAAGTGACATGGCGTTAACAAGATTTTAAGATGGATGGTCATTGTGCCAGTCATATTAGAAGTAGGAATGGAAACATTTTCATTTATGACCAACAAGACATCATAGGAATACAGTGGCAATGCTATGCTGACATGACCATTCACTCAGAAGAAATATAGATGTAGAAAATATAAGATGGCCTATTGTGTGTAAAAGTTTTCTCTAAGTAGTTTAGGAGGAGTAGTATTAACAAACTTGTGATAATGGACAAATGGACATTGGTCAACAGACCATCATAAAAGCTCTTCTGGTACATAATAAGTAGATCTAACAAAATACAAGAACTTCATCTACATGATAGCCTAGACCAGATTGCCAAGAAAGATGCAATGCATTATGTTGTTTCCAAATATGTTGATTGCTAACAGAAAAGGTTGAAAGTGTTTCTTATTTTAGAATCTTCAGCATTGTTTAAAAAGCTGATTCTGCATTATTTGTATAGAATTTAGAAACTTTCAAACCATGATGACTTTTTACAAAGTTTGCTCTAATTTTGGTGAGTGGTTTGGCAAAATTGTCATTCCAAAACATTGTTTTCTAGTTTTAATAATGTTGACCAAATGGACTTCATGTCAGAATTATTTGCACAATGAAAACCTTTTATCTCTGAATGCTTTTTTCAAATTTCATCAATTTCTGCTAAGCATTTTTTAAAATATTTAATTTGTTAACCTTTTCTTTAGTGATTTGGCCTTATCGTGACATGTCTAATTTTCCCCTCCCTTCTCTGGATTTCTTTTTATTCAAATTTAGTCATAATTTGATTAACAATTTTGGTAGAGAAGCCATTAATGTTTTGACTATTTAATAAACAGCAGTAATATCACCAGCCATATTGCAAAGCAGATCCATATTATTTAATCCAATTTGTAGTGTTTTTTGTGAATTAAATTTTATCTTTTTCTTGTACTAAAAATATGTCACAATAACACGATCATGCCTCTTATAAGCATGTTTTAATGATTTGACTAGCAGATGTTATATTTTTATATACATGTTTTGTGTTTCCAGACAGATCGGTTGTAATGGTTTTCTTAGGCTCATAGCATATCCAGTCTGGTTTGTAATGATTTTCTTCGAGTCATGCAGTGTTTCCAGTCAGACTGGTTTGAAATAATTTTCTTGGAGGCAAGGAGTGTTTCCAGTTTGGGTTGTAGTGGTTGACCTGGTCTCATCTTGAGTTTCCAGTCAGACTGGTTTGTAATGGTTTTCTTGGACACGTAGTATTTCCAGTCAGACTGGGTTGTGTTGGTTTTTTTTAGGAGTAATATAGTATTTCCAGTAAGACTGGGTTGTAATGGTTTTCTTGGACACAAATAGTTTCCAGTCAGACTGGTTTAAAAGGGTTTTCTTGGAAAAGTATTTCCAGTCAGACTGGTTTTAAATGATTTTCTTTGAGTCCTGTAGTGGAATTAAATACAAAGCTAAAGGTCTTTAATCAATAAAATTCTTAAGGATGGCTTCGATTTGCTGATCAGCAAAGGTCATGATGATGGATGTATAAGCATTTGTTTCCGAATAGCACGCAGTCTAGCTTGTCAAAGCACTGACCAGAATATATCATACACAACTGTCTAAAACTAGATGCAAAGCCTAGGTGTTTAAATTCTTTTTTCTTCAAGCATTTGGCAGGAAGATTGAACAGGACTGTAATTCTTACATAATCAATTGGCAAATTAATTATTTATAAACTAATTCTTACATAATCAATTGCCAAATTAATTATTTATAAACTAGCTGTTAAATCAAAAGAAGTTTCATAAAGTTAAACATGAAATTATAGTGCTGGGGGCATATCTCTGAAGGCCATATATGGCCAGAAATAACATTAAAACTAAATTTATGAGAATGTGAAATATTTGTATTCGAAGTCCCATCACTGGCATATTAAAATTATGCCCCAGATGTTTAGACCTCACCTAGCTTGCAACAAAAAAATAAAGGAACCATAAGCAAAATATTTCAAAATCTGAACTAGATATTTTAATTGAAAACAATATCAATATATACTATTCGTTAACAAATATAACTTTGATTCTGTATTTTACATTTCAATTGACTGTATCGTTCAATGTAAATATTTATAAGATGTATCGCTTTTCAAAACTAACAAAATTATTATAATACGTATTTTTAGAAATGAGCTATGATTCGTAGTCAACCCCCATCTCACCGATCTTTGTAGATGACTGACGTTGTGACACTTAAGTTCGGTTACTATACTAAAACTTCCTCTTTTTATCGTTGATTTATAAATAGAATACTTAGAAAAATTATGCAAGGTTCAAAATATGGTGAGTCATCATGGCACCAGCTACAGACGCCTGTTTCGGACGATAAAATTAGTAGGTAGGAAATAAAGGAAGACCAAACATTTTCCTTCGGTCACCTGTATTTCTATTTACAAATATTATAAATTAATACAGGTAAACAAAAGACAAGTCTAGTTTAATGTCAAAATATATTTCAGTGTCTGCATTTCAAACCCACCAGCGCCTTCTATGAACATAAATTGTTGAAGTGCTTTATTTTCCAATGGTATAGACCGCACAAAGGTCAGATTAGAGTATGCAATACATTACAGTGAAGATTGTATTTCTATTTAAACCACACGGTTATTGCGGGATTAAAATATTATAGGATAAAATTAGAACAAAAATGACTTTTTGACATTACAAAAAGGGTTAAGTAGATTGGGATGGGGTGTTGTGGGGTGTCAAACACAAAAAGCAAAAGACATATGTTCATTTGAGTGGTATAATATTTTATTTCAATTGCCCTGTTCGAGGAGGTTTTAACCGAAATATAGAAAATGTATCCTCCCGAATTTATGATAAGAATAATGTACAATGACACTAACAAATACGAACCTAGTTTTATCATTCATCTATAAATAGAATAATTAGCAACATGTATACAATGTTGAAAATAAGGCAGGTCATCATATCACACACATGTACGCACACACCTGTACGCACACACTGGTACACGACTTTTTATGAATATAAGAGCCGTTAGTAAGAAATAAAGAAGTAAATTTTCACATTCAATCCTTGGTTTTCTATATTATGCAACTGTTATCAACAGACGAACAAAATAATTCATATTTAAGATCAACATACCTGTTAAAGGTCTGTATTTGAAACAATGAATCCTGCCATGTCCTTGTATGAGTTGAAATCATTGAAATACTTTATCTCCGGGTGTAGAACGCTTTTTTGACAGCACAATAGCCAGACAAGAGGGTGCAATTAATTCCAACGGTGTCTTTGTTTCTATTTAAACCACCCAGGTATAGCATGATTGATCCTGATGATGTAAACTTATAACAATTCAGACTTGTTAATTAATAAACTAAAACAGGACATGAAGATAAAACACACTGGTCTAATAAATTCACATCTGATAGTTAATTTTTGCATTTTTTTAATAATCTTTTTGACCCTTTCATGGTTGATTCCCCACTCAATGTTTCTATCTTTCTAATTGTTCCTTACTGATTCATGAAGCCGAAATTCCGGACACATTTTATCGCGTCTATCGTATTTAAAAGTGACTTGACATGACCCTCAATAGCTTGGGTAACGAGAACGAGTAAGATATCTGCATCGTCCTGGTTACTGCATGCATCATCATGTAACTCAATATTTACTCATGGACTAAAGGGTGTTGTCAATATTAATTTATCCTATACATTACAAAATAACACTTTAATTCTTTATTTCATATTTTAATTGATCCAAATTCCCCAAACACTCAGTTCCATCCATCCATCCATCCATCCAAGGATAACCTCTGTCACTGCATCTGTTCATGCTCAGTAAAAAGCAACATAAACAACGGTCTTGTTTTCAACATATTCTTCAAGCGCTGTCTCTGTAAGTAATGTCAAAGTTATATGTGAGAAATTTTGTTCTTTCGTTTTAAATTACGAGTTGAACATGGAGTACTATATTAAAAAAAGACAACCTTTATGGTAGCCGACATGTTATGAGGCTCTTCGCTTACACCTTCAATTATTCAGGCTTTTCATTTGAGAGAGAGAGAGAGAGAGAGAGAGAGAGAGAGAGAGAGAGAGAGAGAGAGAGAGAGAGAGAGAGATTTCTAGGGACACTCTCGAACCTGGTTAAAAGTGTCCTCAAAGATTGAAAATGCCTGTAAATAAAATACCATTTAAGTGTTTATTATCCTGTCATTGTATTTCAAAAAAGTATGGTTGTATTAAAACTGGACGCGATCACTCCTTTTAATGTAGCGTTTACTGGTATGCAATGCTGTTCAATAAATAAGCCATTACCGCTTATATCAAATACAAATAGAATTTGAAGGGTTCAGTATGAATGATCACAATATTAGGACATTAATATCATAGTATAGACTCGAGCATAACATCCTAGAAGTAAACCATTGTCTTGCCACATGTCTTTGATTTTTTAAATTGTGTTCTGTTTGACCATCCACATGTTTTGTACGATAAATTTGAATTGACTTGACATGAATTCATCTTGCTCCACCACCATGTGGGAAATATTAAACAGCAATACCTGTCCCATAACTTTGAATTGATCCTGCTCCACCACCGGGTTGGAAACCTTATACAGGAACATGTTTTGTACAATAATTCATTCTGCTCCACCAACAAGTGCAAGATTTTACACCAGAACGTTGTTTCGTACCTTAAATTTGAATTAACTTGAATTCATCCCGTTCCACTACCGCATGCGTAATATTATACAGGAATATTTTGTACCATAAATCTGAATTGACTTTAATTGATCGTGCTCCACAACCACGTGGGAAATCTTATACAGGAATATGCTATTTTTAACACTGATTTGAACTGACTTTACTTGAAGTCGTCTTGCTCCACTTCCACGTGGCAAATCTTCCATATGGACATGTTTTGTACTATATATTTGAATTTACGTAGCATGCATTTATCGGGCTCCACTACAGTGTGGGAAATCTTATACGGAAATATATCTTGTATCACAAATTGGAATTGACTTAACTTGAGTTCATTCTACTCCATCGCCGCGTGGGAAATGTCACCCATGTTTTGCACTATACATTTGAATTGGCTTGAATTGATCCTGCTCCATTACCGAGTGGGGAATCTTACATAGGAACATGTTTTGTACCAGTCAATGGAACTGGTTTGGCTTGAATTCATTATTGCACAGGAATAGTTTGTACCCTGTAAGAATTTGTAGCCTTTTGTTATAAAATTTTATTTCTATAAACAAAATAAAAAATTCAGCATATTTGAGTCTCTGTCTGTATGTCTGTCTGTCTCTGTCTCTGTCTGTCTCTCTCTCTGTCTCTCTCTCTCTCTCTCTCTCTCTCTCTCTCTCTCTCTCTCTCTCATGTTGCATAATTTAGATTGTAGCATTTACATGTTCAAGTGCCTGGTAGTGTAAAGGGTTTGATACAAAGTGGAGAATGTGGCTACCATATAAATATCAAACCACTCTCAAGTGTCGTAACATGAAAAAATTATGTGTTTACGATGATTAGAAATATTATATAAATGTCAAATCACTCTCAAGTGTCGTAACATGAAAATTTTATGTGTTTACGATGATTAGAAATATTATATAAATGTCAAACCACTCTCAAGTGTCGTAACATGAAAATGTTATGTGTTTACGATAGTTAGAAATATTTCAAGCGATATGAGAATGACTATCATATGCTCAACCCTGACAGGCTTCAATATTTTAACTGGTGACCTTGATACGCAGTACAACTGTCAAATTCTAACTCATGACAAGAAACCAAGGGCAGGCACATTTCTATTCCATAGTGCTGGGGGTTGGGGTTGGTGTAAACTGTAATGTATAACAGGCTAGTAGACTTAACGTTTCAATTAATATTTATTATCGATATTTATTTAAAAAACTAGATATCTCATAAACTAAAAAAAAACCTCTTATAACATTTTGGATGTATCTCATTAACTTTACAAGATTTCTTAGGGGCCCCGAGTGGCCGAGTGTTCTAAAGCGCTGTCCGTTACGGACCACTGCCATTTCACCGCTGTCTGCGTGTGTTCGAGTCTAAGATTCGGCAAATGTAGTTATGTGAGAAACCTTGCCAGTAGCTTCTCGTGGGTCGGTGGTTCTTTCCGGGCTTTGTCCGGTTTCTTCCTCCACCATTAATACTGGCCGCCATGAATAGCCTATATTGTGCTGAAAAATGGCGTTAAACCATAAAAAACAAAAACAAAACAAGATCTCTTACAAGTGTTATGAGATAACATATAAATCAAATAAGATATGTTATAAACAGAATTAATTGAGATATCTTACAAAGAATACGAGATTGTGATATACTTTATAACAGGGTTGTCTAGCATACGGCCCATGGGCCAGAATCCGACCCTCCAAAGATTTATATCTGGTCCGCCATCCTTTCATAACTTGCAGCAACGGCCCTGTGAGTATGAAAACACTGCAATTCTTAATATTTGTTTCTGCAGACTCCGTACCAGATGTTTTCTTTGAATGGCACGTGACAGTCATAAAACTCATTCTCTTGTACAAATTGCTGTGTTATTTTTAAATGTTATGACAGTAAGTAACATTCCAAACAGTAGCTAATTATTCGTTTTAGTTTAGCGCGAGAATTTTGTTTGAAGATTGCAGTCAGCTGTAACAATTTTGATAAAATTCCAGCTCACGTGGCCTGAGTCAAAACATTTTGACCAAAAGTTGAAGCTAAGGGGTTGGTGTTGGATGCAAGACAGTAATATAATGATGGTAATATTCAAACGTAGTTCGTTTGAACTTAAAATTTGTTATTAAAATTCCTGACGAAAATTATAATTACTGTTATTGTGTTTTTCTCTTGGGTAACGAGAACGAGTCTATCAGTTTATCTGGTGACGGCAATAGAAACATCTGCACCTTGATGTAAATGTGTCACCAAGGCGTAGCTGTAAACAGAGACCGTCATTACTGTCTGAATGGATTTGTTACCGACGCTACTTCCGTATAACGCGTAAAAAACAAAAACAATTTAGATACATTTCTGCTGTTACATAATCCTCATTTACAACACGTTTCTGACAGAGAGGACAAGATAGATATCTATGCCATTACGTAATGCACATGTATAACACGTGTCTAACAGAGAACAATATAGATACATTTTGGTCAATAGATCCCGTTACATAATGTTCATGCATAACACACGTCCAACATATGACAAGATAGATATATCTATGAGATTACATAATTTATTTGGGAGATAAGGGTATATGATGTTTATGTTAGTTTATGCAAGTGAACAGCATAGATTCTTATCTGCCGACACTTTATACGACTGGAATATTGTGTCCAGGCTGTTATCAACGAATAAAGATGTCGCATATAGAAAGCAATTACAGTCGTTTGTTTTTCTTTTATCAATAAGTTTTAAATTTTTTATAAGCAAAATTTTTCTTTATTTTCAAAATTAATTATTCAAAAATAAATATAAATATCTGATCTTGACAAAAAATACGGTTTGGACAGGTTGCTGCAACAACGTCAATCATCATATTTACATTACTAAGAATAGTGGCCGGAATATCTCTGGGTCAGTTCCTAATGAAGAGCAGTGTTCATTTTTTTGTTTACATGTGTAAGTCTATTTCTAGCTAAGCCTATTGTTTGCTATGTCATTAGAGATGTTCCTTACTAACCATAGTGTCCAATTTACCTTTACTTATGTTCCTTACTAAGCATAGTGTCCAATTTACATTTACTCATGTTCCTAAGCATAGTGTCCAAATTACCTTTACTTATGTTCCTTACTAAGCATAGTGTCCAATTTACATTTACTTATGTTCCTTACTAAGCATAGTGTCCAATTTACCTTTACTTATCTTCCTTACTAAGCATAGTGTCCAAATTAACTTTACTTATGTTCCTTACTAAGCCTAGTGTCCAATTTACCATTACTTATGTTCCTTACTAAGCATAGTGTCCAAATTACCTTTACTTATGTTCCTTACTAAGCCTAGTGTCCAAATTAACTTTACTTATGTTCCTTACTAAGCATAGTGTCCAAATTAACTTCACTTATGTTCCTTACTAAGCCTAGTGTCCAATTTACCTTTACTTACGCTCCTTACTAAGCGTAGTGTCCAATTTACCTTTACTTATGTTCCTTACTAAGCATAGTGTCCAATTTAACTTTACTTCTGTTCCTTACAAAGAATAGTGTCCAAATTACCTTTACTTATGTTCCTTACTAAGCATAGTGTCCAATTTACATTTACTCATGTTCCTAAGCATAGTGTCCAATTTACCTTTACTTATGTTCCTTCCTAAGCATAGTGTCCAATTTACATTTACTTATGTTCCTTACTAAGCATAGTGTCCAAATTACCTTTACTTATGTTCCTTACTAAGCATAGTGTCCAATTTACATTTACTCATGTTCCTAAGAATAGTGTCCAATTTACCTTTACTTATGTTCCTTACTAAGCATAGTGTCCAATTTACCTTTACTTATGTTCCTTACTAAGCATAGTGTCCAAATTACCTTTACTTATGTTCCTTACTAAGCATAGTGTCCAATTTACATTTACTCATGTTCCTAAGCATAGTGTCCAATTTACATTTACTTATGTTCCTTACTAAGCATAGTGTCCAATTAACATTTACTTATGTTCCTTACTAAGCATAGTGTCCAATATACCTTTACTTATATTCCTTATTAAGCATAGTGTCCAATTTATCTTTACTTATGTTCCTTACTAAGCATAGTTTCCAATTTACATTTACTTCATGTTCCTAAGCATAGTGTCCAATTTACCATTACTTATGTTCCTTAATAAGCATAGTGTCCAATTTACCTTTACTTATGTTCCTTACTAAGCATAGTGTCCAATTTACCTTTGCTTATCTTCCTTACTAAGCATAGTGTCCAATTCACCTTTACTTATGTTCTTTACTAAGCATAGTGTCCAATTCACCTTTACTTATGTTCTTTACAAAGCATAGTGTCCAATGTACCTTTACTTACGTTCCTTACGAAGCATAGTGTCCAATTTACATTTACTCATGTTCCTAAGCATAGTGCCCAATTTACCTTTACTTACGTTCCTTACTAAGCATAGTGTCCAATTTACATTTACTTATGTTCCTTACTAAGCATAGTATCCAATTTAACTTACCTTATGTTCCTTACTAAGCATAGTGTCCAATTTACCTTTACTTATGTTCCTTACTAAGCATAGTGTCCAATTTACCATTACTTATGTTCCTTACTAAGCATAGTGTCCAATTTACCTTTAGTTATGTTCCTTACTAAGTATAGTGGCCAATTTACCTTTACTTATGTTCCTTACTAAGCATAGTGTCCAATTTATCTTTACTTATGTTCCTTACTAAGCATAGTGTCCAATTTACCTTTACTTATGTTCCTTACTAAGCATAGAGTTCAATTTATCTTTACTTATGTTCCTTACTAAGCATAGTGTCCAAATTAACTTTACTCATGTTCCTTACTAAGCATAGTGTCCAAATTAACTTTACTTATGTTCCTTACTAAGCATAGTGTCCAATTTATCTTTACTTATGTTCCTTACTAAGCATAGAGTTCAATTTATCTTTACTTATGTTCCTTACTAAGCATAGTGTCCAATTTACTTTTACTTATGTTCCTTACTAAGAATAGAGTCCAATTCACCTTTACTCATGTTCCTTACTAAGCATAGTGTCCAAATTAACTTTACTTATGTTCCTTACTAAGCATAGTGTCCAAATTAACTTTACTTATGTTCCTTACTAAGCATAGTGTCCAATTTATCTTTACTTATGTTCCTTACTAAGCATAGAGTTCAATTTATCTTTACTCATGTTCCTTACTAAGCATAGTGTCCAAATTACCTTTACTTATGTTCCTTACTAAGCATAGTGTCCAATTTACCTTTACTTATGTTCCTTACTAAGCATAGTGTCCAATTTACATTTTCTCATGTTCCTAAGCATAGTGTCCAATTTACCTTTACTTATGTTCCTTACTAAGCATAGTGTCCAATTTACATTTACTCATGATCCTAAGCATAGTGTCCAATTTACCTTTACTTATGTTCCTTACTAAGCATAGTGTCCAATTTACCTTTAGTTATGTTCCTTACTAAGCTTAGTGTCCAATTTACCTTTACTTATGTTCCTTACTAAGATAGTGTCCAAATTACCTTTACTTATGTTCTTTGCTAAGCATGGTGTCCAATTTACCTTTACTTATGTTCCTTACTAAGCATAGTGGCCAATTTACCTTTACTTATGTTCCTTACTAAGCATAGTGTCCAATTTACCTTTACTTATGTTCTTTACTAAGCATAGTGTCCAATTTACATTTACTCATGATCCTAAGCATAGTGTCCAATTTACCCTTACTTATGTTCCTTACTAAGCATAGTGTCCAATTTACCTTTACTTACGCTCCTTACTAAGCATAGTGTCCAATTTACCTTTACTTATGTTCTTTACTAAGCATAGTGTCCAATTTACATTTACTTATGTTTCTTACTAAGCATAGTGTCCAAATTATCTTTACTTATGTTCCTTACTAAGCATAGTGTCCAATTTACATTTACTTATGTTTCTTACTAAGCATAGTGTCCAATTTACATTTACTCATGTTCCTAAGCATAGTGTCCAATTTACCTTTACTTATGTTCCTTACTAAGCATAGTGTCCAAATTACCTTAACTTATGTTCCTTACTAAGCATAGTGTCCAATTTACATTTACTTATGTTTCTTACTAAGCATAGTGTCCAAATTATCTTTACTTATGTTCCTTACTAGGCATAGTGTCCAATTTAAATTTAATCATGATCCTAAGCATAGTGACCAATTTACCTTTACTTATGTTCCTTACTAAGCATAGTGTCCAATTTACCTTTACTTATGTTCCTTACTAAGCATAGTGCCCAAATTACCTTTACTTATGTTCCTTACTAAGCATAGTGTCCAATTTACATTTACTCATGTTCCTAAGCATAGTGTCCAATTTACCTTTACTTATGTTCCTTAATAAGCATAGTGTCCAATTTAACTTTACTGATGTTCCTTACTAAGCATAGTGTCCAAATTACCTTTACTTATGTTCCTTACTAAGCATAGTGTCCAATTTACATTTACTCAAGTTCCTAAGCATAGTGTGCAATTTACCTTTACTTACGTTCCTTAATAAGCATAGTGTCCAATTTACCTTTGATTATGTTCCTTACTAAGCATAGTGTCCAATGTACCTTTGCTTATGTTCCATACTAAGCATAGTGTCCAATTTACATTTACTTATGTTCCTTACTAAGCATAGTGACCAATTTACCTTTACTTATGTTCCTTACTAAGCATAGTGTCCAATTTACCTTTACTTATCTTCCTTACTAAGCATAGTGCCCAAATTACCTTTACTTATGTTCCTTACTAAGCATAGTGTCCAATTTACATTAACTCATGTTCCTAAGCATAGTGTCCAATTTACCTTTACTTATGTTCCTTAATAAGCATAGTGTCCAATTTAACTTTACTGATGTTCCTTTCTAACCATAGTGTCCAAATTACATTTACTTATGTTCCTTACTAAGCATAGTGTACAATTTACATTTACTCATGTTCCTAAGCATAGTGTCCAATTTAACTTTACTTATGTTCCTTACTAAGCATAGTGTCCAATTTACATTTACTTATGTTCCTTACTAAGCATAGTGTCAAATTTACCTTTACTTATGTTCCTTAATAAGCGTAGTGTCCAATTTACCTTTACTTATGTTCCTTACTAAGCATAGTGTCAAATTTACCTTTGCTTATGTTCCTTACTAAGCATAGTGTCCAATGTACCTTTACCTATGTTCTTTACTTTGCATAGTGACCAATTTACATTTACTCATGTTCCTAAGCATAGTGTCCGATTTACCTTTACTTATGTTCCTTACAAAGAATCGTGTCCAATTTACCATTACTTATGTTCCTTACAAAGCATAGTGTCCAATTTACCATGCCTTATGTTCCTTACTAAGCATAGTGTCCATTTTATCTTTACTTATATTCCTTACTAAGCATAGTGTCCAATTTACCATTATTTATGTTCCTTACCAAGCATAGTGTCCAATTTCCCTTTAGTTGTGTTCCTTACTAAGCATAGTGTCCAATTTACCTTTAGTTATGTTCCTTACTAAGCATAGTGTCCAATTTACCTTTACTTATGTTCCTTATTAAGCATAGTGTCCAATTTACATTTACTTATGATCCTTACTAAGCATAGTGTCCACTTTACCTTTGCTTATCTTCCTTACTAAGCATAGTGTCCAATTTACCTTTACTTATGTTCTTCACTAAGCATAGTGCCCAATTCATCTTTACTTATGTTCCTTACGAAGCATAGTGTCCAATTTACATGTACTCATGTTCCTAAGCATAGTGCCTAATTTACCTTTCCTTACGTTCCTTACTAAGCATAGTGTCCAATGTACATTTACTTATGTTCCTTACTAAGCATAGTGTCCAATTTACCTTAGCTTATGTTCCTTACTTAGCATAGTGTCCAATTTACCTTTTCTTATGTTCCTTACTAAGCATAGTGACCAATTTACGTTTACTTATGTTCCTTACAAAGCATAGTGTCCAATGTACCTTTAGTTATGTTCCTTACTAAGCATAGTGTCCAATTTACCATTACTTATGTTCCTTACTAAGATTGTGTCCGAATTACCTCTACTTATGTTCCTTACTAAGCATAGTGTCCAATTTACCTTTTCTTATGTTCCTTACCAAGTATAGTGGCCAATTTACCTTTACTTATGTTCCTTACTAAGCATAGTGTCCAATTATCTTTACTTATGTTCCTTACTAAGCATAGTGTCCAATTTATCTTTACTTATGTTCCTTACTAAGCATAGTGTCCAATTTACCTTTACTTATGTTCCTTACCAAGCATAGTGTCCAATTTACCTTTGCTTATGTTCCTTACTAAGAATAGTGTCCAATTTACTTTTACTCATGTTCCTTACTAAGCATAGTGTCCAATTTACATTTACTCATGTTCCTAAGCATTGTGTGCAATTTACCTTTACTTATGTTCCTTACTAAGCATAGTGTCCAATTTACCTTTACTTATGTTCCTTACTAAGCACAGTGTCCAATTTACATTTCCTTATTTTCCTTACTAAGCATAGTGTCCAAATTACCTTTACTTATGTTCCTTACTAAGCATAGTGTCCAATTTACAATTACTCATGTTCATAAGCATAGTGTCCAATTTACCTTTACTTATCTTCCTTACTAAGCATAGTGTCCAAATTACCTTTACTTATGTTCCTTACTAAGCATAGTGTCCAATTTACCTTTACTTATGTTCCTTACTAAGCATAGTGTCCAATTTACCTTTACTTATGTTCCTTACCAAACATAGTGTCCAATTTACCTTTACTTATGTTCCTTACCAAGCATAGTGTCCAATTTACCTTTACTTATGTTCCTTACTAAGCATAGTGTCCAATTTACCTTTACTTATATTCCTTACTAAACATAGTGTCCAAATTACCTTTACTTATGTTCCTTACTAAGCATAGTGTCCAATTTACATTTACTCATGTTCCTAAGCATAGTCTCCAATTTACCTTTACTTATGTTCCTTACTAAGCATTGTGTCCAATTTACCTTTAGTTATGTTCCTTACTAAGCATTGTGTCCAAATTACCTTTACTTATTTTGCTCACTAAGCATAGTGTCCAATTTACATTTACTCATGTTCCTAAGCATAGTGTCCAATTTACCTTTACTTATGTTCCTTACTAAGCATAGTGTCCAATTTACATTTACTTATGTTCCTTACTAAGCAGAGTGTCCAATTTACCTTTACTTATATTCCTTACTAAGCATAGTGTCCAATTTACCTTTACTTATGTTCCTTACTAAGCACAGTGTCCAATTTACATTTACTTATGTTCCTTACTAAGCATAGTGTCCAATTTACCTTTAGTTCTGTTCCTTACTAAGCATAGTGTCCAATTTACATTTACTCAAGTTCCTAAGCATAGTGTCCAATTTACCATTACTTATGTTCCATAATAAGCATAGTTTCCAATTTACTTTTACTTATGTTCCTTACTAAGCATAGTGTCCAATTTACCTTTGCTTATCTTCCTTACTAAGCATAGTGTCCAATTTACCTTTACTTATGTTCCTTACTAAGTATAGTGGCCATTTTACCTTTACTTATGTTCCTTACTAAGCATAGTGTCCAATTTATCTTTACTTATGTTCCTTACTAAGCATAGTGTCCAATTTACCTTTACTTATGTTCCGTACTAAGCATAGTGTCCAATTTCCTTTTACTTATGTTCCTTGCTAAGAATAGTGTCCAATTCACCTTCACTCATGTTCCTTACTAAGCATAGTGTCCAATTTCATTTTACTTATGTTCCTTACTAAGCATAGTATCTAATTTACCTTGACTTATGTTCGTTACTAAGCATAGTGTCCAAATTACCTTTACTTATGTTCCTTACTAAGCATAGTGTCCAATTTACATTTACTCATGTTCCTAAGCATAGTGTCCAATTTACCTTTACTTATGTTCCTTACTAAGCATAGTGTCCAATTTACCTTTACTTATGTTCCTTACTAAGCACAGTGTCCAATTTACATTTACTTATGTTCCTTACTAAGCATAGTGTCCAAATTACCTTTACTTATGTTGATTACTAAGCATAGTGTCCAATTTACATTTACTCATGTTCCTAAGCATAGTGTCCAATTTACCTTTACTTATGTTCCTTACTAAGCATAGTGTCCAATTTACCTTTACGTATCTTCCTTACTAAGCATAGTGTGCAAATTACCTTTACTTATGTTCCTTACTAAGCATAGTGTCCAATTTACATTTACTCATGTTCCTAAGCATAGTGTCCAGTTTACCTTTACTTATGTTCCTTACTAAGCATAGTGTCCAATTTACTTTTACTTATGTTCCTTACTAAGCATTGTGTCCAATTTACATTTACTTATGTTCCTTACTAAGCCTAGTGTCCAATTTACATTTACTTATCTTCCTTACTAAGCATAGTTCCAATTTACCTTTACTTATGTTCCTTACTAAGCCTAGTGTCCAATTTACCTTTACTTATGTTCCTTACTAAGCATAGTGTCCAATTTACCTTTACTTATGTTCCTTACTAAGCATAGTGTCCAAATTACCTTTACTTATTTTCCTTACTAAGCAAAGTGTCCAATTTACATTTACTCATGTTCCTAAGCATTGTGTCCAAATTACCTTTACTTATGTTCCTTACTAATCATAGTGTCCAATTTACCTTTACTTATGTTCCTTACTAAGCATAGTGTCCAATTTACATTTACTCATGTTCCTAAGCATAGTGTCCAATTTACCTTTACTTATGTTCCTTACTAAGCATAGTGTCCAGTTTACATTTACTCATGTTCCTAAGCATAGTGTCCAATTTACCTTTACTTATGTTCCTTACTAAGCATAGTGTCCAGTTTACCTTTAGTTATGTTCCTTACTAAGCATAGTGTCCAATTTACCTTTACTTATGTTCCTTACTAAGATAGTGTCCAAATTACCTTTACTTATGTTCTTTACTAAGCATAGTGTCCAATTAGCCTTTACTTATGTTCCTTACTAAGCAGAGTGGCCAATTTACCTTTACTTATGTTCCTTACTAAGCATAGTGTCCAATTTACCTTTACTTATGTTCTTTACTAAGCATGGTGTCCAATTTACCTTTACTTATGTTCCTTACTAAGCATAGTGTCCAATTTAACTTTACTTATGTTCCTTAGTAAGCATAGTGTCTAATTTACTTTTACTTATGTTTCTTACTAAGCATAGTGTCCAATTTACATTTACTTATGTTCTTTACCAAAGTGCAGAGGCTAGCACGGCTGTGCGCCAGTGAATACTGGCTTCAGTTCTGTCAGAGCATCCAGTCATCAGCAGATATCGGAAACATCCGAGGCATGTATGATGGCATAACGAAAGCAATGGGTCCTACGTAGAAAGTGACAGCACCACTGAAGTCTGCCACAGGTAATACAATCCATGACAAGGGCAAGCATTGGGTGGAGTAATACTCTGAACAGTACTCCAGAGAGAACCACGTGACCAACGATGTCCTCAACACCATTGAAAACCTCCCTCTCATGACCGAACTGGAAGAGAAATGTACTGTAGCCGAACTAAAGAACGCCTTAGAGAAACTGTCCTTAGGTAAAGCCACAGGGCACAAAGGCATCTCGACAGAAGTCATTAAGTGCGTATGTATTGTGCTGCTTACACACCTGCACAACCTCTTCTGCAAGTGCTGATATGATGGTGCAGTGTCTCAGGACACGAGAGACGCCCAAATCATAAACCTGTACAAGAACAAGGGCGACAGAAGCGACTGCAACAACTACAGGGGCATATCCCTTCTCAGCATCATGGGTAAAGTCTTCGCACGCATCATCCTGAACAGACTGAAGACGTTTGCTGACAGAGTGTATTCAGAGTCACAGTTTTGATTCCGCGCAGAGAGGTCCACAATCAACATGATCTACTCCGTCAGGCAAATGCAGGAAAATCGCAAAGAACAGGACAGGTCCCACTTCCTGGCCTTTATATACCTCACCAAGGTGTTCGATCTGGTCAGAAGAGACAGACTCTTCACAATCCTGGCGAAGATTGGATGCCCTCCAAAGCTGCTAAGCATGATCCAGTAATTCCACGACGACATGAAAGCCAGCGGAGTGAAACAGGGCTGCGTCCTTGCCCCCACGCTCTTCGGCATCTTCTTCGCAGTCCTGCTCAAGCAGGCCTTTGGGACGTCCACAGAAGAGCTCTACCTGCACACGCGATCAGACGGCAGTTTGTTCAACCTGGCACGACTGAAGGCAAAGAGCAAAGTGCGTGAAGTAAACATCAGGGACATGCTCTTCGTAGACGATGCTGATCTAGCCACTCACACAGACGCTGAGCTACAGCGCCTGATGGACCGCTTTGCTAAAGCATGCAATGAGTTTGGGTTGACCATCAGCCTAAAGGAAACAAACGTGATGGCTCAGGACGCGGACCCTCAAGCACCATCATCAACGACTACGAACTTGAGGTAGTCAGTAGGTTCACGTACCTCGGCTCTACCATCACCAACAACCTATCGCTAGATACTGAGTTCAACAACTCTCTCCAGGTTGTCGCAGAGAGTGTGGAACAACAACATGCTGACCCTGCACACTAAGATCTCTGAGTACCGTGCCTGCGTGCTAAGCACTCTCCTGTACACCAGTGAAACCTGGACTTTGTACGCCTCACAAGAGAAAAGTCTGAGCACCTTTCACATGCGATGCCTCCGACGTATACTCGGGATCATCTGGAGCAATCGAGCAACAAACAGCGAGGTGCTTGAACGTGTCAAGATTTCCAGCATGGTCACACTCCTCTGCCATCGTCGCATCAGACGGCTGGGCCATGTACGTCGGATGGATGACGGACGGATCCCCAAAGACATTCTTTATTCGAAATTTGCCTCTGGCAAAAGGTCGATCGGACGGCCACTTCTCCGCTTCAAGGATGTCTGCAAGCTCGACATGAAAGCCCTTGACATCGATGTCAACTCCTGGGAAGGGCTCGCTCTAGACAGGTTCAGCTGGTGACATGCTGTGATCACTGGTTTGAAAGCAGGCGAGGACAAGCTACGCTTGCTATGTGATGAAAGCGATCGCAGAGGAAGAAGAAGCAGCTCCAACCCACACCAGACTCAACCTTCAAGTACAGCAAGTGCAGCAAGGACTGCCACTCCCGTGTTGGGCTACATTGCCACAGCAGACAGTGCACAACCACCAACCGGGACATATCTCATGGGCGCACTCCATCGTCTCTCGAGACTAACGGATGCCAACAATGTTCCCAACCAAGCATAGTGTCCAATTTACCTTTACTTATGTTCCTAAAAAAGCATGATGTTCAATGTACCTTTACGTTTGTTACTTACCAAGCATAGTGCCCAATATGTTTGAAGGTCTGTACTTATTGTTGTTGTGGGGCTTAACGCCATTTTTCAGCACTCGATAGGCTATACATGGCGGCCAGTATTAATGGTGGAGGAAGAACCCGGGAAAACCCGCGGGAAGAACCACCGACCCACGAGAAGCTACTGGCAAGCTTTCTCACATACCTACATTGTCCGAATCTTAGACTCGAACCCACGCAGACAGAGGTGAGATGCCGTGATCCGTAACGGACAGCGCTTTAGACCACCCGGCCACTCGGGGCCCCCGGTCTGTACTTAACTAAGTCTAGTAATACATGTCTTTATGTCTCTTCCTTACTAAGTCTAGTGTTCAATGTATGTTCTTTAATAAAACACAGTGATCAGTATGTCTCTAGAAATCTTCCATAGCTGCGTGTTCATTGTGTCTTCATGTCTTTATATTGCTTAGCTTAGCGTAGAATATATCTCTAGATTTGTTCCTTGCTAAGGGTAGTGTTTAGCTTGTTTTTACTAAGTTTAGTCTTTCCACTGGTCACTGTGCCTATTCCTTGATAAGCCCAATTTATGAACTTCATCGGCTCCATTTTTAAAATTGCAAGTATTCTTAACTACATTAACTTTTTTTAAAATAAAAAATAAGAATAACCATGCCATATACAGAGATACGACGACTTTATCTCGAATATGTCTGTCTTTTGTTTTACAAATACATACAAATTCTCTTACTTGCCCTTGCAATGTAGTGGTAAGTTCTTTTATTTATTTTTTTTCAAAATGGTTTTGTCTGGATTGACCAACTAAAATATTAATTTACCAAGAACCATCCATCCATTTCGTTCTTGATCTATGTTGAACAAAGTGTATTATTATGACCCTTTATTATGACCCTTGGTCAGCGAAGATGGACCAATTAGTGTCCCCATTATACAAACAAATTATGATTATTTTACAACTATACCGACGTCGACTTAAGACTAGTTCGCTCTTCATTTCGAACAGTTCCATTTGAAAACCTCCTTTTTTTCTGATCACGATGCGCTGGATGAGGATATCCGACGATAGCTTATCTTCACTTCAACTAGATAATTGGTATGCAAGTCGTGGACACGTGCCTGCGTATTGAACGATTTAAGTTAAGCAATGTTCTTGGGCTTAAAACTTACTTGCGGTGTAATAATAATTCCTGTGATAAGACAATGTCCTCTCCGAACAAGACAGTCTGGAAGGGGGTTGGTCATGGGTTCATTTATTTTAACTGAAAGAAAATAGAGGATGCAAACCCAGGAATGCCATTTTTGTTATACATTTGAATCAAATGAATACTTTTTTTTATTTTTATTGAAGATATATTGCTATTTTTTTATTATCATTTTGCTATTAGAGAGAGAGAGAGAGAGAGAGAGAGAGAGAGAGAGAGAGAGAGAGAGAGAGAGAGAGAGGTTAGCTAGAAATCCAAGTTTTATGCAAGTAAACGTATTCAAATTGTTTGAACATCATATCTCTCACGTTACTATGGTAAATATAGATATTATCTACTGCCGATGTTTACGTACATGTCATACTTTGATGCAACATCATCGGTCAGTATGAATACATTTGAGTATCGGTTGGGGTGACACAAATAAATAATATAAGTGTGTTTGGACCAGGAAGAACATGTGATACGAATATCAGGTGTTACCCAAGCACCCGTCGGAAATATACGATGGATATATAACAAGTCCCTGCAAAGGCCCGTCCCTTTGAGTGCAAAGTTATATAGAATATGCCCTGAAATCATCTACTATGGAGGCAGTCTTGCTGGAGGGAGTAGGGTGTATGCTAATGAAGGACTATAGACTGAGATGTTAACTCTACGTGATTTTTATATTGAGTTACTATATATTTTTCCGTATGTTTTAGCACTAGTTATGGTTCCTTACCGAACTAGATACAACTGAAGTTAGTGAAGGAGAGTCATCCAGTGTATATTGGGGTCATAATTACATTCAAAGCCGCCATAATAAATTACTGAGAGAGAGAGAGAGAGAGAGAGAGAGAGAGAGAGAGAGAGAGAGAGAGAGAGAGGTCTCATTATTTGTCTCTGGTTTTAAACCGATAATTGAAGGTGCTGAGGTCTCATTATTTGTCTCTGGTTTTAAACCGAGAATTGAAGGTGCTGACGACAAAGTTGGCATCTTAGGTTTTTGTTGTTGTACGTACTTACTACTTCAAAAGATTTCTTCCGCGAAACGATGTGTCAAACAAGATGCCGTTCATTTTATACAAACTTTAATGCTTTCTAAATAGCGACGCAATAATTGGTTCAGAAATGTAACTTCCAAATAATTTATTATCCTTTTGATTGCCTGTTGGAAAGTTTTGACAGCATTATGTCTGATTTGTTTCTGCATGATCTTGGTAACTTTTACCAACATTCCTTGATAGACGAACACCTGGATGATTAATTTGATTATACCAGATTATACTACATCTATATTTGACTTGTTTCTATACGATCTTTGTTATCTCTACTAGCAGTCTTCGATAGAGTACACGATTTGGGTTATCTCTTCCAACAGTCCTTGATAGGCGCACCAGGCGGACTAATTTGAATATACCAGATTACATTACTTCTACGAAAACATGGCATGCAATGTCATTTTAACCTAATTACGACATTATATTGCGTGAAATACTAGTATTGAAATTCCCGTGAACCTTGCCTCAGGGTTACTGTACTCCTGTGTCCGTCTAACTACAAGACATTATACATTTTGTTTTTCTAAAGGCTTAAATCAGTTTAGTAAGATTATATTGATCATTTTAAGACTTAATTTCGAGTTATGAACATAGTATTCAAAGCTTTAAAATAAGTTGTTCTATTATTCCTATACATTTTGGACCATATCTTGAAATTCTAAGCCGTGTCATTGTAAATATAAAACAATTATGCAAATAGCGGTGAAAGAGATGGGTAAGGTTTCTATTATTTCTGTAATTGAAGCAGTTATTTTGCTTTCTTCAGACAATAGTTACTAATGCTGGTCATACTTCCAGGGGAGTCGATAACAGATGACAAAAATCGTAAATGGAGTAATATATATATATATATATATATATATATATATATATATATATATATATATATATATATATATATATATATATATATATATATATATATATATATATATAGAGAGAGAGAGAGAGAGAGAGAGAGAGAGAGAGAGAGTGTGTTTCGCCCACAGAAGATCGAAATCATCCGAATAGAATGGGGATTTTCGGCCCTTTTATCCAACGAGCAACACTTTTTAATTGCAGCCAGTCTTCTGTCAACAAAAAGTGTTGAAGTTGTACACTCTGGAAACTATATTAATATACGTATTATCACGGCAGATCGATTTTCTTTTCTATCCAAACATTTTATTTGCACAGAATGGCTGCCATATCTATTCTCATATAGGACATGTTTTCCCTGTGTATTAATTATTACAACGTCATGTATTATATTTTTTAATTTGTAATGTGGTGATGCTATTCGGTTCAAGTATTTCGACAACAACATCAAAAAGATTTCCATAATCTCCAGCGATAGTATACACCTTATATAGTTTGGCCTTTTGTGATCCAAAGCCTACATGATCCTGATTTATCTTTTTTTTCTTCATGTATAATATTAATCTGGTGAGAGAGGCATTTTTCTCCCCCCCCCCAAAAGTAAACGAGGATCTAGTGCGTATTATTGATGCAAACCAATATTTTGGAAGAGCTATGAAGAATAAGATAAAAAAATGCTTTTCTGTTACTGTATATATAATAAGACGAACAAGTGTCTTTCCATGACCGTGTGAAGAATAAGACAAACAAAGTCTTTCTGTGGACTTGTGAAGAATACGACAGTTGTCTTTCTGTGACTGTGATGAATAAGACAAATCTGTGACTGTGATGAATAAGACAAACAGTTGTGTCTTTCTGTGACCATGTGAAGAATACGACGAACAGTTGTGTCTTTCTGTGACTGTGAAGAATAAGATGAACAGTTGTCTTTCTGTGACCATGTGAAAAATAAGACAAACAGTTGTGTCTTTCTGTGAATGAAGAATAAGACGAACAGTTGTCTTTCTGTGACTGTGAAGAATAAGACGAACAGTTGCGTCTTTCTGTGACCATACGAAGAATAAGACAAACAGTTGTCTTTATGTAACTGTGAAAAATAAGACGAACAGTTGCGTCTTTCTGTGACCATACGAAGAATAAGACAAACAGTTGTGTCTTTCTGTGACTGAAGAATAAGACGAACAGTTGTCTTTCCGTGACTGTGAAGAATAAGACGAACAGTTGTCTTTCTGTGACTGAAGAATAAGACGAACAGTTGTCTTTCCGTGACTGTGAAGAATAAGACGAACAGTTGCGTCTTTCTATGACTGTGTGAAGAATATGACGAACACGCGTCTTTCCATTACTGTGTTAAAAATAAGACGAACAAGTGTGTATTTCCATGACCGTGTGAAGAATAAGACGAACAGTTGTCTTTCCGTGACTGTGAAGAATAAGACAAACAGTTGTCTTTCTGTGACTGAAGAATAAGACGAACAGTTGTCTTTCCGTGACTGTGAAGAATAAGACGAACAGTTGCGTCTTTCTATGACTGTGTGAAGAATATGACGAACACGCGTCTTTCCATTACTGTGTTAAAAATAAGACGAACAAGTGTGTATTTCCATGACCGTGTGAAGAATAAGACGAACCAGTGTATCTTTCTGTGACTGTGAGAAGAATAAGGCGAACAAGTGTATTGTTGTGAAAGTGTGAAGAATAAGACGATTCCGTATTTTCAGAGAGATTTTCTTTACTAATAAAGATAATTACAAAGATATGTCAGGAAAACAGATAAATTCGAGTGACTACACATAATACCTTAAGACAATAAATATTTATGTTCAATAAGCCAAGGGACATGTATACATTCAATTTACTACACACAATAACACGATAATAACTAATTAGGTTTTATGTTCCCATCTTGGACATTTATACATTGTATTTTGATCACATGACATTAATTAAGTAGAGGAGAAACTATAACTGTAAATAATTCTAACTGCTAAGAGTACACAGGTTATTTTAAATATTAGGTAAAGGCTTGGAATCTAGTAAAAACTGAAATGTTTGTGTTGATGTCAATAGATCAAACGTTTAAACCTATTTGTAATTACAATAATTTAACCACGTTATTCCCATAAGTTGTAATTAATTACAATGAGCCGTTTCTGTTACGCTCTTTGGAATTTGAATGGCCAAAATATATGGAGAAAAGACCCACATGGGAACATAAAACCGTAAGTTGCCCCGATGGCCGAATCGATTCTTTTCCAGGTGCAGAGTTTAGATTTTGTTCCTGTTAAATTCCCTTTTTCTGAAAAATGTGTTGAAGCAATGTTTTACGTGGGACGACCATAAACAGACTCATTAATAACGTTCAGAGTTAGATTTGTGTTTGTAAAATATATATACCATAATTCTAGAGGGAAAATTTTTTAAGTCCAAATTTTCAATAACTAATTTACAAGGGTAAATAGTACCTTCGTGGCATGATACTTGATTAGACTATCCAACCATGAGTAAACTGAGGTGTATTATATTACATTGTATTATCTGCGACACTGATTTTTCAAACGGTGTTTACAACGTTGATAAAAATGTCTCAAGTCCAAATTTTTTTAAGATAAAACCTTATGTAAGACAAGTTCTTCAAAATAAAAATAAATACATACTCCTAGAAGACAAGTCCTTCCGAATAAACGTAAATACGTACTCCTACAAGACAAGCCCTTCCAAATAAACGTAAATAGTACTCCTACAAGACACCCCCCTCCCCCCAACAAAAAAGAAACCCCGCAAATGAAAAAGATAAACAGTTACGATGTTAAAATTCTTTAAAAAGTATATTAAAAATGTGAAATTAAGTCAAGAAATACTTAAAATTAGGCATTAACAAATCTTTAAGAAAACCACATTTTTATAATAAAAGTCCATGCTTTCATTTCGTGATACATACAAA
The DNA here is from genome assembly GCA_030141615.1 of Unio pictorum. Lineage (NCBI taxonomy): Eukaryota > Metazoa > Mollusca > Bivalvia > Unionida > Unionidae > Unio > Unio pictorum. The sequence goes on along the minus strand of JARLTB010000132.1, from coordinate 682,109 downwards.
ATATTATGGCTTGATAAAAAGGAAGAAAGGTTTGTGGATGGAAGCAGTAACTCTTGACAGGAACGAGTTCCACTATCAGTGTCCACGGGAAGGTATGGAGTATGGTCGAGTTTCACCCTAGAAGAAATATACACGACTTATATACATTTGTCGTATATGAGAGTTTCACCACTGATGAAGTATGCACTAGTCATGTGTCGTATATGCGAATTCCACCCTTCAAAAGGTATGCACGAGTCAAGTACGTGTTGTATATGCGTGCTTCACTCTTCAAGAGTCAAGTACGTGTGTCGCATATGCTAGTTCCACCCTTCAAGAGGTATGTATGCGTCAAGTGTCGCATATGCGAGTTTCACCCTAGAAGAGTCATGCACTAGTCAAGTACGTGTTGTATATGCGAGTTCCACCCTTCAAGATGTATGCATTAGTCAAGTACATGTGTCGTATATTTGAGTTTCACTCTAGAGGAGGTATGCACGCATCAAGTACGTGTGTCGTATATACGAGTTTCACCCTAGAAGAGGTATGCACGTGACAAGTGCGTGTGTCGTATATGCGAGTTTCACCCTAGAAGAGGTATGCGTCTAGTACGTGTGTTGTAATTGCGTGTATATGTGTGTGATTTGGATTTTTAACGTAGCTTTAAAAAAAAAATCAGTTATATCGCTACGATGTCTGCAGTGTGGCAGTTTATAGTGATGCCTAGCACTGGGGCATCATGCAGCAGACATGTAGCATGTAGTCCCAACCAGTCACTTTATCCTGACACCAGGCTGACCAGTCTTAACACTGACTTCTTAATGCTGAGCGCCAAGCGAGGCAACTGTTAGTACTTTTTTGTAAGTCTTTGGTATGACTCGGCCGTGATCGAACCCACGACCTCCCACATCCGAGGCGGACGCTCTATCCACTAGGCCACGGTGTTGTTGTTGTAATTGCAAGCTGTACAATACTGCCTCAACTAAACGATTTTTTCTTTATGAAAAATGACACTCTCTAATGAAAGCACACTTGTGAATACGTAAGGCGAGAAAAAGGCACTACTAATATTAAAGTCTAATATGGTCACCTATATATGCATATAAACATGCCTAAAAAAATGTCATGTTTATATTTACCAGTTTTTGCGCAATGTAATGAAGACTTTCTGGAAACGGACGGACATACGAATCTACTTATTGTCAGATGGATAGTAAGGATCAATTTTTCCACCACACCTGATCTCCAAAACAAAATATTTTTCATGTAATATATATTTCCTTGAGATTATTTCATCGCACTGACCCACTTTTATAACAATCAGGCTACATGGATCCATAAATGACCTTTATTCATTTGAATCATGGCACATAGACATTATAACCTGGAAACAAGAAAAAATGGGTACCAATTTCGTCCTAACCTAACAGATACAATGACTAGGGAATGTGGAAGTGATATTCTACATTTAACTTTAGTTTTTACTTGCACACACTTTGAACCACCATTAGCGGGATGTAATGTGTGTATTTTTCCCGACACACATATCAAACCCCATCAGCGGGATGTAATATGATCCTATTAGAACTTACTGTATGGTTGGTATTTTGATTTTATAGCATTACGCATGTGTGCCCGATTGTGTGCCTGGCTGGAAAAGAAACGATTCGGTGTCCACATTCATTTGATTCAACTTAATCTTTTGACTTAATTGCAATGATGGTTTCCTCAAGCATGTATATAATGTACAAGATTATAGATCATACATTCAAACTATATTAGATGGTCATTTATCCTCACAACCTGTGTGGTGTATTATTTGATTTTTTTTTTTATTGGACAGATGCTCGTTCGGCCTGCAGTTTATTATTCTAACACAACTTTGATATTTAACACATAGTTTGTCAATTTGAGGTCCTATTTTGTTCAAAACGTTGGTTCAGTTTCTGTGCTGAAAGGGTTATCATGATGTTGCGAACTATGCACAACATGTAAAACAACCAAGCGGCCCACCCATCCCGTGCATTGGTATAAAAAAGGCGATGCTCTACATTTCGAGATACAATTTATATGCTAAGTATGTGCTGTCCATTTCATAAACTTGTGAAATACCGAGTGATCTGTGTAAAGTATCTGAGCTGTCATTCTTAGGAGTGATCTAGGATCTAGCATAATGCTTAGCAGTGATCTAGGATCTAGCGTAATGCTTAGCAGTGATCTAGGATCTAGCGTAATGCTTAGCAGTGATCTAGGATCTAGCGTAATGCTTAGCAGTGATCTGGAATTTAAACTGGGTGATGGTGTTAAGTGTTGAGATGAGTTTAACAGAGATCTGGAATCTAGATTGGGTTATGATGGTATTAGTGATTGGATGAGATTAACAGTGATGTGGGATCTACAATGGGTGATGTTGTTAAGAGTTGTCATGTTTAGCAGTGATCTAGGGTCTAGACTGGGTGCTGATGGTGTTTGTGATTGGATGAGATTAACAGTGATCTGGGATCTAAATTGGGTGATGGTGTTAAATGTTGAGATGATCTAGGGTCTAGACTGGGTTATGATGGTGTTAGTGATTGGACTAGATTAACAGTGATCTGGGATCTACACTGGGTGATGGTTTTAAGTGATGGGACGAGATTAACAATGATCTAGACTGGGTAGTGATTGTGTTAGTGATGGGATGTGATCAGGTTCTATTTTTATTCACAGTCTGATGATTTCGATATCTAATAAGCCTGAAACCGCATACTTCACTCATATCTGCACTGCACGAGTTTTTTTTGTTTCGTGGAATTAGATGGCATATCAACAAAGGAAGGCTCTATACTACCGATGCAATCGGAGTAATGTCTTTTGCCCAGCTGATTCTGGCAGATCTGTACAAGATTCCAACTTGCAATCGATGGCTTGCAAATTTTGAAGGTCATCACTCAACCATCCTGCCAGCCATAGTTCTATCTATATCTAAGTTTGGAGACACATGACCCAAAAACTTTACAATGTAAACAATAATAAACTTGCCCCTCCTCCATCTCAATGGCACACAAAAAACTAATATGACCATTGTAAATTGAGGAAACAATTATTGTCTGATGCTTTAAATCAAAGGGGAACTCCACTCCAATAAAATCAAGAATATTACAAATTTAATCAGAGTAATTTATAGATCAATAGTAATTATGGTGGATGGGAATTCAACAAAAAAAGGTAAGGTATAATTATAATACTATGTAGCTCAGTAAGTACTTATGGTCAGATGGGAATTTGGCAAGAAAGGGTAATGCATATAAAATACTTATATACTTATACCAATGTACAGTAAAGGCAAGATAATTAAAAATAATAAAATCAAACATAAGACAATCAAGTAACAATTTCAAGATAATACATAATAATTTGAAGAAAAAAAATCAAGTTCTATATTAAAGGCAAGACTAAACAAAATATACAGAAAGTTCTGTATTTTTATTCAAGAAATTCATTGAGTAAAGTATAATAAATAAAATCAAATCTTGCAGCAGAGGATAAAATAAAATAAAATAAAAATTTCTACGTCATGCGATGTATCGACTACCTGCTCTACGCATAATCTAAGACCCAAACGAGGGTAATTTGACTTGACGATAGGTCATTGTAACCTACATTTGGTAGAGATTAGTAGTAGCCATAAAAAATGTACAAATAAAGCTTATTGGATGTAAATTTAATCGAATCAGAGAGATCTGGGTCAAGAAGAAAATATTAAGGTTAACAAGTGAAGATCTTCAAATGATAAACCCATTCCAAATAAAAGTAAATATCTTCTTTTACAAGATAAAGATAAATTAGTCTCGTCTTTTGGAAATAGATATACTTAACGTGTTATACTGTTAGTGGACACTAGCAAGGCACACAGTCGAGGTCAAGGTTCATTTTTCAAAAGGTAGGCATGGGTTAGATACATGTATTCTATGCATATGATATTTGTTAGATATGTGTATTCTATGCGTATGATGTTTGTTCTATATGAATCATAGGATTTTCAAATGTTTCGAAGTTTGCTTTAAGAGTTTTTATTGCACATATTTTGCTATGTATAACGAGCATATTAATTAAGATACAACTACTTTATGTGTCTATATGGAATCTTCCATTTACAAACAGGGTGCCATTTTTGCCATTAGTGGTAATACTGATGTAAGTGGGCATCCAGCTCTACAGAATACTTTTTCCACTTGTATAAGCATATCACGTTTCTCTAAGACTTGAGGTATCAATGTATTTTGAAATTTAACATTTTGTAAAGTTTTAGTGTGGAAAGTGAACCCAATTACGCATTTATATGAATTTTGTCGAGAATTCGATATAGATAAATAACTTGGGCTATTTTCTGAGAAATGTGAAAATTCCATTATTTTGTACGTTGAAAAAAAAATAAAGTTGATACAAGGTAGTTCATAATCCAGCATGATACAAGCAAGCAGTCAAGTTCAAGAGGAAAGATGAATGCTGTAATTGTAAATAGTTTAAAGAAATCATAAACAAGTATGCGTTACAGAAACCATATATGACAATGCCAAACATTAAACATTCAAACACACACTATATAGGGAAATACAGATGGTATCATACATCGCTATATAAATGCATCTGTATATTCTCAGTTAAATCCACAATTTCCTACACTTCTTTGAGTGTCTCTTCATAAATTCTTTTACATTGAATCGCACCCCACCCCTGAAAACAAACAAAAGGATGAAATCTTGGGTTCATTGAGATTTTTTGGTTATTTTGCCAAGACGTGAAACTTGACTGTCAACTTCCTGAATAGTTTACATCTCTATATATACACTTAGCTTTATGTACCAATTGTAATTCAAACCTGTTCACAGCAGTCATATGATAATTGTTAAGATTGCTAAAATAGCCTTTGTAGCTACAATAACGTCACACTTCGGTGGTTGTGAGAACGCAGGTGACTAGCATACTCCATCTTAGTGAAAGTACTGTTTTCCCGTCATACACTGATCCCATTAATCTTGTTCACTGATCTTATTCTCCTCATTATCCAATGTACTACATGACTAATTGGAAGTTATTTTATTAGTTACTCGCAATCGGCCTTTTTCAAAAAGTTGAGAAAGAAACATCGGATGTACGTCGCCAAGCAGCAACTATATTCAGAACTTCATTTGTTCACACTGAAAAATAAAGGCGGCGGAAGGAGGCGATCAGAATGACCTCGCCCTTTGTTGTTGTAGCATATGTGATGCACTCCACCACAAAGCACATCAAACTGATGTGTATCCCTACAACTACTTCCGAGGTTGTTTCACGACCTGATGGAAAAGTCTGAGCAATGTTCCAGTCATAGTGATCGGAGTACATGTGACACAGAACTCTGGAAATAAGCACAATAAAAAAATTTGACATTTCTAACATAAACAACAGTGAAAATTTGAGCAAAGTCTGTGAAATAGTCTTAGGTAATGAGCACTTAATTTTTTCTGGTTTTCTTTGGTGAGGTGGGGTGGGGTGATAACTCCGGAAACATTAAATTTTTTATAACATTTATGACATAGGTGAATAAAAATCTAATTGAAAATAAGTTAAATAATCTTTGCAATCTCAAAAGAAAATTTACATCTCTGGTATGTTTTATATCACAGATATTAATAGCATACAGAAATGAAAAAGAATAAACTAATTAATGTTATAAAGCTCCAATTTCTGTGTACAAGTATATCATTCCTGAAATGTCCAGTGAAATAAAAAAAAACACCTAACAAGATATCAAAATAATCTTGATAATACATGTTTAGAAATATATTTAGTATATTCCAGATGTGAGTCACCTGTAAAAGTGAGCATCTTTGACCACTTGGTCAAATGGGGCACCCTTCATTTACTTGTCAACCTGCCTAGCTACGTGTAATTGCTTACTAAGTTACTTACACACTTGCTTGCCCATTTAAGTTTACTTCACTTCATTTCTAAGTCTTTCTGTACATTCAGACTACTGCTTTAAAATTGATTCCTGTGGATTTTGTCAGTTTCTTTCTCACTTCTATATGTGAAAACACATACACACACACACATGATTATCATGCAAAAAAAGATTCTACACAATCTGATTATATCCCTCTAACATGAATACAAAAACTGGGATGATATACTGATGAATGTCGTGAATCCAATTTCACTAATTAGTACATATATATTGTACTTCATAATGTGTTGGCCTCACTAATAGGTGGTGTGCTCTAAATAATAACTGTGTATTTAAAATTGATCTACAGAGACTCAAGATTTTACACTCCTTGTATCAAATTCAAAATGAAAAGTATGCTGGCGAGTGATTTTTTTTTTGTATGACAAAATTATTGAGATCATATTGTTTTCTGTAACAAAAAGTCTGTGCTGTGTATTTATGGCAGCTTGTAAATCCTCTATGGTATTTTCAACATTCATTGACTTTATCATTTTCTTTCACTTGACTGTTATTGTTATTCACACTGAATTACTTCATTTTCTTTAACAGTTATTCTGATTTGTTAAACTGTATCACTTCATTTCGTCTATGAGAGCTGCATTGATTCAGTGGTTAGAGTGCTAGACTCAAAATTCGAATCCTACTGCCGGATCAGCCTGGGTTAGCTACTGAGATGTGTCTTTGGGCAAGGTACTTTACTCCAATTGTGTTGGCACTAAATAGCCTATTTGTGTTACTGTGCTGTAAAGCATGAAACCAAATCATTTCCATTTATAGTTAGTGTGATTTTTAAACTGCATCACATTATTTTTCTTTTACAGTTATGATTTTTAAAACTGTTTCACAGCATTTTCTTTTTTGTTACTGAGTAAGAGAGAGAGCAGTTACAACCGCATCATTTTATGTCCAAGTTAAGAAGACGTATTGGAATGGTTACATCATTTTGAGTTGCTCAGTGGACATTGCTATAATTACCACAGAACAATATTAAATGTTACAAGGCTGGGAAGATCTCATATTGAAATGATCAAGTTATTTGGAACTTTACAGTAAGTATTGATCTAAATGATAGGAGACAGAGATGAAGCCAATGATGTGTATATTAATTACTTCCCATTTTGTACATATGTATCAGTACAGAACACCCTTATTAAAACTCGACCCACTGAAGAAATTGAGCATATAACCAAAGAGAGAGAGACCACCTTATACTCAAGTATATGAAATATTGTAGCACTGTCTATGGCAGCCAAGTATTATACAGTGTTAAAACCTGTCTTGAAAGACCACCCTTCTACCAAAAAATAATGGTCTCTCAAGACAGGTGGTCTCTCATAGCAATGGTCTCTCAAGACAGGTTTTCCTGTATAACTTATAGTGGCACCACTTTACAATAAAGTACATAATACTATAAGTGTGTATATTGGAGTCGTAGCATATCCCATCTTAAAGTAAACCTTCCTTGTAATAAAGTACATGGTACATATCATTTTAATACTACATTAATAAATTGGAATCCATGACAGTATCTATCTCATGATAGGAACAGTGTTATAATGAAGGGTATTATAGTGAGGGAGTACTGGATAATACAAAGTTACATGTCTAACAGTAAGTAAAGGATATAAAATCATCACAGCTACAATATAGTTAAATAGATCAGACTCTAATGTTATAAATGAATCACATACTAAAATCAGATTTAATTTAAAATTCTAACATTTGATTGGTCATTGATTTGATGTCAGCCAATCGGATATCAGATGTTAAAGTTAAGTTTTACTTGAAGCATGAAAATCTTATTATAATCTTGTGGTGTTTTATTTTTTTATTCGCCTTGAATGAATATACTAAGTGAAAGAAATCAATGACAGAATTTTATCTAAATCTAGTTTTAAAAATTCATTTCAAATGATTGTGGCAATGTCTGGGCTTAAAGAGTTACTACCTGTACATCACTAAGCCTATTAAAATTTGTGAAAAAAATAAATACTGGCTGAAACATGAAGTTCAAACATAATTATAAAAAGTTAAAACTTGTTCTTTTTTGGTGTACAATTCACTGAATTTGTTTTGTGTCTGTGTGTGTGTGTGTTCCAATCGTATGGTTACACATTACTAAAGATCCAACAATCAATAGTATTTGTATAGAAGCAAAATGATCCCTTGTCCAGACAATATAGCAAGGACAAAATTGGCATTTGTTCTAAAACAATGAAAATTGATATGAATGACAATCATTCCCAGTAGCCATATTGTAGCTATGTTACAGAGATGATTCTTACTAATCATATTGTAGCTTAGTTACAGGGACAAAATTTGTAATCAGATGTATTTAGTGTAATGTTAAAACAATGTGAGAATTTTTGAAAATCTGTGTGTTTCATAATGTGCTGTTTCAGCAATATTCATTCCATTCAACTCTTTCTGCTCCTCCTGTACATATTCAGATCCCTCTGACTGGTACTGCTTATCTGAAAAAAAAAATTAAACATGTAAATTAAAAAATAGAAACATGTGCATGGAAACAAGATGCCCCAGCACTGTGTCTGAAATTGCACAACACATATTTTCACCAGTGTGTGATGGATGGATGGACATGTAGCTAAACTATATACACACATCATTGTGTGATGGATGAATGGACAATCAATCATATACTTAAACTATATTGTGAAAAAGGCAAATTTCTGGTAATCTATTTGGAACACATTAGCTGAGACCAGATAACCATTAGATAGATTTATCTAGACAGGCGCGAATTAAATCGCCATTCCACAGTGTACGGTAATGTCTTTACTGTCTTGGTGAGGGGGCTGTTAGGCTAACATTTAGCCGTTTTGTTTATACAACAATTAAATAGACCATTAGGGAAAACCGTGAACTTTATGTCGCGGTCAACCTGTCACAAATTGAGAAGGTCCAGAGAATAAAGTCACGACATAGGAAGATCTAAATGGATCCAGACCTAGCATATTGGCATCTCTAAAAATTGGTGGAAAATGTACGTAATTATGATTGGTTAACCTAAGTAAGGAGCATATTTCCCACATGGAATTTCATAGTTTAAATTCTGCAAACGAAAAAATTTATAATTAGTCTTAGCTACTCTGTCGGGAGGTTCAAGTCTCTGTTGACTACAGTCTTCGACTCAGAGAGTAATTTGAGAGAAATTCTCTTGTACACAGTTATCCAAGGGATCGCATGCCGGAATAGAATTTGGCGGTAAAAGGACACAACATAAGGTATTTGCGTCAATTTCATGTAATTCGTTTATGCCAATGTAATGCTTTGCTTGAAATATGTGATAATTATTTGTGCATGAATTTAGTTGTTTAAATGCGTAGATCAATTTTTCCTGATATGAGTATAACTATGTAGATTTTTATATCTCTTTTATAGAAGTGTGATGAATTGTTCAATCTGTCATCATGTGGTATAGCAATGGATTATTTAATATTTCATGTATTACTTTAGGTGTATGAGTTACGAGAATCCGTTTGAATTCATCTATCGTAAATGATTTCATGTATGATAGACTAGAATTGTGTATTCGCTGGAATAGCGCAATTAGGGAACTAGGTTTGTTTAGGTCTGCCTTGTTTGACCCGGTTAAATAGCCACTGATATCTGTTTGAATACCGATAGTGAAATCTGATAACGAAGGAGGGAGAAAAATGATTAACCCCCTGTAGACTAGATGACAGTGAAACTTAAGCTAGCTTTATTTCTTTTTATAAGGGGAAAATAGTTCTTCACGAGAATTGAAAATTGGTAGAGACATTTGGGTCTATCCACCTGTTCAGAAGGAAAGAGAGAAAGCTGGAAAAAGGAGGCAAGTCCGTGGAAAAGTTGGAAACAGACAGAGAGACGGAAATAAGGAAGGAACAGTAGAATGAATTTGGAGGAAACCAGCGCCAAGCAGGTTATGAAATCGCACAAGGCAACGTTTTTGATTGGTCCCTAGATAGTATGATGAGAAATTCCTATCTGTAAACAGATTCAGCTATTTGGCTTATATAAATATAATTGTGTCTTCAAGTGTTTGAAGACAGATTTATTTTAAAAGAAGTCTATCTTGCTAATTGAATTGTATTGTTTTATCCATTGTTCATAATTGATTAAATTTTTATTCTTTTGTATACGGGGGCTTGAGTCGTTCTTTTATATATATCTGCTCCGATTTCTACTATTCTATCTACATCTATACTCGAACCGGGCATATTATACCGAGGGCGGTCATCTCCTAGATACCGAGTACCTGAAGAGGTGGGAAATATAATAACATTATATCTACCATGACCCCATTACAAAGCGGGAGCGGGAGATATAATCATGTTATAACTACCACCTCATTACATATGTACACACACCATTGTGTGATAGATGAATGCACATATACCTAAACTATATACACACACCATTGTGTGATGGATGGATATATAACTAAAATATGTACATACACCATTGTGCCTGAACCTAAATGTTGTTGTTGTAGGGTTTAACGCCATTTTTTAGCACATGATAGGCTATACATGGCAGACATTGCTAATGGTGGAGGAGGAACCCGGGACCCCCCAACCCCACGAGAAGCTACTGGCAAGCTTTCTCACATACCCATATTGTCCGAATCTTAGACTCGAGAATCTAAATGTAAAGCTACACTGGGTATGATTGATGGACAGATAGACATATGGATAAGGATAACAATATATGCGTCTACTACAGCCATAGTGGTGTATAAATATCTAGCCTTGAAATTGATAGTGTCCATTTCTGTGACTTTTGCTAGTTGTAGACTACAAAGTATCATTTGCTGTGATTTTTCTCTGCGTTAAATACTACTTCTTCACAGCCAGTACACTAAGTCATATCCAGGACAGCCAATACACTATGTCATATCTAGGACAGCCAGTACACTATGTCATATCCAAGACAGCCAATACACTAAGTCATATCCAGGACAGCCAGTACACTATGTCATATCCAGGACAGCCAGTACACTAAGTAATATCCAGGATAGCCAGTACACTAAGTCATATCCAGGACAGCCAGTACACTAAGTCATATCCAGGACAGCCAGTACACTAAGTCATATCCAGGACAGCCAGTACACTATGTCATATCTAGGACAGCCAGTACACTAAGTCATATCCAGGACAGCCAGTACACTAAGTCATATCCAGGACAGCCAGTACACTATGTCATATCCAGGACAGTCAGTACACTAAGTCATATCCAGGACAGCCAGTACACTATGTCATATCCAGGACAGCCAGTACACTAAGTCATATCCAGGACAGCCAGTACACTATGTCATATCCAGGACAGTCAGTACACTAAGTCATATCCAGGTCAGTCAGTACACTAAGTCATATCCAGGACAGCCAGTACACTATGTCATATCCAGGACAGCCACAGCACAAGTTCAGGGTAAGTTTTCATTTCTTTCTTTTCCACACAGCTTGAATAGAACTGTGTCTAAAGTTCTGGCAAATTGCAAAGCTATCTGCATGTATTAATCTTATTGGCAAATAATGTCTGGTTTCTGTAAACATTAGCACATATTGACAATTTTAATTGAAATTAGTATTAAAAAACATTTAAATATACATACTAGTACTTGATGCTCTGATGACCAGATTGTTCTTTCTAACTGGTAATGTTATACCCTGATGACCAGATTGTTCTATGTAGCTGGTAATGTTATACCCTGATTACCAGATTGTTCTATGTAGCTGGTAATGTTATATCCTGATGACCAGATTGTTCTATGTAGCTGGTAATGTTATACCCTGATTACTATATTGTTCTATGTAGCTGGTAATGTTATACCCTGATTACTATATTGTTCTATGTAGCTGGTAATGTTATACCCTGATGACCAGATTGTTCTATGTAGCTGGTAATGTTATACCCTGATTAACAAATTGTTTTATGTAGCTGGTAATGTTATACCCTGATGACCAGATTGTTCTATGTAGCTGGTAATGTTATACCCTGATTACCAGATTGTTCTATGTAGCTGGTAATGTTATACTCTGATTAACAAATTGTTTTATGTAGCTGGTAATGTTATACCCTGATGACCAGATTGTTCTATGTAGCTGGTAATGTTATACCCTGATTACCAGATTGTTCTATGTAGCTGGTAATGTTATACCCTGATTACTATATTGTTCTATGTAGCAAATAATGTTATACCCTGATGACCAGATTGTTCTATGTAGCTGGTAATGTTATACCCTAATTACTATATTGTTCTATGTAGCAAATAATGTTATACCCTGATGACCAGATTGTTATATGTAGCTGCTAATGTTATACTCTGATTACCAGATTGTTCTATGTAGCTGGTAATGTTATACCCTGATTACTATATTGTTCTATGTAGCAAATAATGTTATACCCTGATGACCAGATTGTTCTATATAGCTGGTAATGTTATACCCTGATTACCAGATTGTTCTATGTAGCTGGTAATGTTATACCCTGATTACTATATTGTTCTATGTAGCAAATAATGTTATACCCTGATGACCAGATTGTTCTATGTAGCTGGTAATGTTATACTCTGATTAACAAATTGTTTTATGTAGCTGGTAATGTTATACCCTGATGACCAGATTGTTCTATGTAGCTAGTAATGTTATATCCTGATTACCAGATTGTTCTATGTAGCTGGTAATGTTATACCCTGATTACTATATTGTTCTATGTAGCAAATAATGTTATACCCTGATGACCAGATTGTTCTATGTAGCTGGTAATGTTATACCCTAATTACTATATTGTTCTATGTAGCAAATAATGTTATACCCTGATGACCAGATTGTTATATGTAGCTGGTAATGTTATACTCTGATTACCAGATTGTTCTATGTAGCTGGTAATGTTATACCCTGATTACTATATTGTTCTATGTAGCAAATAATGTTATACCCTGCTGACCAGATTGTTCTATGTAGCTGGTAATGTTATACCCTGATTACCAGATTGTTCTATGTAGCTGGTAATGTTATACCCTGATTACTATATTGTTCTATGTAGCAAATAATGTTATACCCTGATGACCAGATTGTTCTATGTAGCTGGTAATGTTATACTCTGATTAACAAATTGTTTTATGTAGCTGGTAATGTTATACCCTGCTGACCAGATTGTTCTATGTAGCTGGTAATGTTATACCCTGATTACCATATTGTTCTATGTAGCTGGTAATGTTATACCCTGATTACCAGATTGTTCTATGTAGCTGGTAATGTTATACCCTGATTACCATATTGTTCTATGTAGCTGATAATGTTATACTCTGATTAACAAATTGTTCTATGTAGTTGGTAATGTTATACTATGAAGATCTGATTGTTCTATGTAGCTGGTAATTTCACAAAATTAAGTTGCCGAAAAATAGCAATATTACCTTATCAAAGCTGTTATTTCATTCTTATTTTTTATTGAAATATAGAAAGAAAAGACATAAATATCAACAGTTGTCTACATTAGTGACAAACTACGATTATGATAGTTACAATATTAGAAAACTTACTAATATACAATGTCAGATCTCCTCTCTTTCTTAACTTGTACTTATCCAGAAACAGATCTAAATTTCTGACAAATGCAAATCAAGCTTAATTCACTTATACAATATATGAATATCTTTGTCCCTTGAAATAACCACATGCATAAACTACACTATAGAGCACTGACACATGAGTAACCATGGTAGTAATTTTCATTCAAATCCCATATGTAACCTACATTAAGGGCACTGACAAAGGGATAAACATGGTTAGCAATGGTCATTCAAATCCCATGTATAACCAACACTAAGGGCACTGACAAAGGGATAAACATGGTTAGCAATGGTCATTCAAATCCCATGTATTACCAACACTATGGTCATTCAAATCCCATGTATTACCAACACTATGGTCATTCAAATCCCATGTATTACCAATCCTAAGGGTACTGGCACCAGGGTAAACATGGTAGTAATGGTCATTCAAATCTGGTGTATAACCAACACTAAGGGCATTGACAAAGGGGTAAAAGTAGTAGTAATGGTCTTCCAGATTCCAAGTATAACCAACACCAAGAACCCTGACAAAGGGATATATGGTGGACTTGGTCATCCAAATCAGATGCATAACCAACATTAATGGGGCTGACATACAGGTAAACATGGGGGTAATGGTCAGACAAAACCTACGTATAACCAACACTAATGGTGCTGTCACATGGATAAACATGGACCTAGAATATTTCAGACTTTTTTTAAAGGTACAGTAAAACAGAAATGGTTATTAAGTGCCAAGGCAATTACAATAAAGTGTCTTGCCCAAAGACACAACATGACAGCCAGTTAGGGTTGAAACAATGGTAAAATTTAAATTCAGATCCTTTTGGTCTCAAGTCCAGCATGCTAATCACCGAACTGTGATCCTCGCTATTTATGATGAAACTTGTGACATGAGATTACTCTATATTAGGTACAAACTTAAGTTTCATCAAAACTTAAAATTCTCCACTTTGGACTTGAACAGTCTAAAGTTTTGTGATCTTTTTGTTTGTCCATTACTATAGGACCAGAGCATCAAGATCTACACTTAGCTATAGATTTATAATTAGAACTTTGGTCGTCCTCGATTCAGATTACTACAGAATCATATGGCCAGGTTATCCAGTCTACACTTAGTTAAAGATTTAAAACTAGAAGTTTGGTTGTCCTCGATTCAGATTACTACAGAATTATATGGCCAAGTTATCAAGTTCTACACTTAAAGATTTATAATTAGAAGTTTGGTTGTTTGATTCAGATTAATACAGAATCGTATGGCCAGATTATCCAGTTTACACTTAGTTAAAGATTGAAAATTTTCTTGTCCTTGTTTTATATTAGTAAAGAATCATGGAAGTACAACCTAGACCATGAGAATACTAGATGTAAAATTTGGGGACAGAGACAATATTGGCAGATGTATGTTGTATATTTCTTAGTTAAACAAATATATCCTTCTATATAAACTCTTCTTCACCAAATATACAATTATATGTACTTTAATATAAATACATTTATTTGACTTTACACAACAATTTCTATTTCTGTTCTTATTTTATGGGATGGAAAACAACTATAGAATTATTCCACTGATGTCTTCTGATGAGTCTTGAAATCAATACAAAAGCATAGTACTTAGAAGTGCATACAAATATTGTGACAGATGAATACATATAAAATCAATTTTAAAACTTGGAATTCATAAAAATATATAAGTTCATAAAAGATCACAGATTGTTCTTGTATAATGTACAAAAAAGGTGCTCCAAACTGCAAATCAATGTTTTATCACAAGGAAATGCAAACAAACATCTATACCTGCAATTTATGTTATGACAAACACATCATAGTAAAACTCTTAAAATTCACAACTGTTTATAATTTACTATACACAGAGTGCTTCTATGGCATCTAGATCAAAATAAAGGCAAGAGTACAACACACAAAATATATACATTGGCTTACATTTTCAAAGACACAATACATATAGTGCTATTTAAAAAATACTAAAACAGGTACAAAAGTTAATTTTTGCAAAGTTCTCGAGTCCTGTAAATGATCATTATTGTAGTCATATCCTACCATTTCTTGTCAGGAACCAGTCCTCATCAGGGTTCTTAAACATCATATATTCTAGCATTTATTTACTTGCACATTTTTTAAACCCAAAGTACACCTCTCCCTCGATAACTCGTGCACAACGGGGTCCACAAACATAGACCGCACTATAAGCAAAGCGTGAGTTACCGAGGGACCTAAAAAATTGGAGAAAAAAAAATCGCTTTGACATCGAGAAAACGGTGGGGGGGGAGTGGCGGCATTAGGGCTGTTTAATGACTGAATCCTCATTTTACAATCACGTCGATAACAATTTTTAATAACTCACTTTTTCTTAAGACGTTGCTCGTTATTCTGTTTAAATAATGTTTATTTTCAAAATGTCCATAATAAGATCGTTCCAACTGGTTTCAACAACCATCACTTATACGTGAAAAATATGTGTATTACGTCACCGCTTTTTGCTTTCTTGATGAGTCTGGTTCCCGTAGTGGTGATTAATAGTTTACTGCCAAATCGGAAGTCCACAGAGCAGGGAACTACATTAATTGTTGATACACCACCAAACAAGATTCCCTTTTTTTCTTCAAAAACACGCGACAAATATTTTTTCGTGCAACAATTGTCTACATCGAAACACAATTTTTGTATTGTGCAATTAGTACAATATTGATGTCGTAATTTCATTGGAAGTAATAATGAAACTTCTTATCATCCATGAGGATATCTCTAAGTGCCAGTTCAAGAATTCTCTGAAACTCGCTTGCCCACAATGGTTTGTATCTGTGAAATCAAGCTCTTTATTTTACAAAGTATAAATTTCGCTTGGCTGTCTTGTTATCTTTGATCACAGTTATGAAAGAGTCGGTTAATTTAAGGTAGTTTATGTTACATACACAATAACTTTGATAAGTGTTTGATTGATCAAATAAAGTTACAAGAGGACACGTTACATTTATGACAACTACACTTAAAAGGATCTAAAAGATAGAACTAGAACACAAATTTAAATTGATAAAAAAAAATTATTTTTTATTTATTTATTAAAGTATTGCCTCCACTCGGCGTGACATTTTCATTGATCAAAATTTCCATCCATATCGTTGATTGCTGTGAATTAAGAATGTCTTTTGGAAAGAAAATGTGAAAAAATTGTATGACTTATTTTTAAATTTGATATTTGATAACGTTGATTAAAATTTCCAGGTCCTATCTACCGTTTTTGACGATAAAACGAGTGATACGTCAAAGTTTCCGTTATCAATTTTGATTGCTATTTTCTTAAAGTTCCAGAAAAAATAATCAATGTTTGGTATATTTTCTGGTTTAAAAAGTGGGATCCACGCCTGACCCCGCGTTATAAGCGGGTTCGCGAGTTATCAGGGTGCGAGTTATCGAGATAGTGGTGTACCTAATATAAGTTTATAAACTACTGAATTCAATGTTTTGTGAATGTATTATTTTCTTCAAATTTTGGACACGAACTGAAGTGCATTGTTCTTGTGTACACAGCTTTGCTGATGGAGAAATCGTACACTAGATTCATGCAGGTACTAGTAAGACGAAATTGTAAAGAGGAATTATTTCATTTCATTATTCCATTTCATTATTTATTTTCTTTCCTTATAGGTGTATGTAGTGCATGTCTTACTATATACATTAAGGAATTACAGATGGTGAATGATTATGATTGTGTTAAATGTAGATCATTTTGTTATCCATTATTTGGAAAGACAGGAGAGCAATATGTTTAGATCATGAAATTGTTGTTATCATAATAGGCTTCACACAATTTTTCAGTACATGATAGGCTATACATGATGGCCAGTATGAATGATGGAGGAAAAACCCCTAAAGAACCAACATCCCACAGGGAATAAGCTTCTCAAATACCCACTTTAGCTGAGCCTGACGCTCAAACTGACATGGACAGAGGTGAGTTGACCTGTAGAGGCAAGTGCCTTTGACCACTTGGCCACCCAAGGTACAAGGACTAAAATGTAATTTCGTTCTCCTGAATTCTTCTATTATTATTAAAATATATGACACAGGTGTATTTGGTCTAATTGTATGAGATAGGTGTATTTGGTCAAAAGGAATGACATAGGTGTATTTGGTCAAAATGCAGCTAATCATTTTATGACTTCTGAAACAAGCCTATGTTTAGTGGTATATTAAACAGTATATATAAGAGAAAGAATGTCAATGACTGGCTGAAAATAATTACTGAAACAAATGCCACCCTGCTGTCTGCCTCTTACAAGATGTGGGAGGTAGCATAAAACTTATTCTAAATCCCTGATTCTACAGTAATAGTAACACATGGTTCAACAGTCATATACAGTAGCAGCACTGTACACATTACTCAAAAGTCACATACAGTAAAACTAACATGTGGTTCAACAGTCATCTACAGTAAAAACGTGTGTGTGTGTGTATGTGCATTTGGATTTTTACATAACTTTAACAATGTTTCAGTCATATTGGTATGAGTATGACAGTTATAGTGATGTCTAGCACTAAGGCATCATGCCGCAGACATGTAACATGATGTCCCACCCAGTCACATTATCCTGACACCAGGCCAAACAGTCCTAACACTATTCTCTTAATGCTGAGCGCCAAGCGATAATAACATGTACACATGGCTGAACAGTCATCTACAGTAACACATGGTTAAACAGTCACCTACAGTAATAGCACTGTACACATAACTTGACATGTCATCCACATAAACAGTACTGTACACATGACTCAACAGAAACATGCAGTAATAGTAACATGTGATACAAGATTCATCTACAGTAAGAGCACTGTACACATGACTCTACAGTCATCTACAGTAATAGTTACACATGGCTTAACAGTCATCTACAGTAATAGTTACACATGGCTTAACAGTCACCTACAGTACTAGTAACACATGGTTTATGTCACCTAAAGCAATAGCACTGTACACATAGTTCAACAATCACCTACAGCAGTGCTGTCCAACCTTTTTGACACCATGAGCCACTGAAAATTTTTCTTGAAGCCGAGGGCCGCAGCAGAATATTTAAAAGCAATGACTATAAAAACTATTAAAAATATTTTACCTGGTTAAGAAGATATACTATGAAAGTAGGCCATTGTCTTTTTTTTTCACATAAATGCACAAAACATTGCTCGAGCTCTGGCAGGCCTTTTAAAATCAGCCATAGAGGCTGCATGCGGCCCACGGGCTGCAGGTTGGACAGCACTGTACACATGATTCAACTTGGTTTAAAGGTCAAAATCTTGGCATGCTAACCACTGTACCACCATGGCTACAGTCTCTCATAATATGTGGGACTAACATCGGGCCTGTTCTAGATTCCTGGATTTACATTCATATCACTGTACACATGGTTCAACTTGGTTTAAATAGCAAGGTTGATAAAGTGAGTTTAAACATGCATACAGGCCCATGTTGATGCATGAAAATATAGTCAAATTACAGAATTAAAATTAAACATAAAAAGTTTAACTGTACATACATGTACTTAAGATATAAATTACTTCATGGTTATCCTAATGACTAGCAAAATCACTAAGTTTATAAGCAGTTTAAAGTTGAATATAATTTGATATCAGCTAAAACGAATGATCTTCATGAAGAAAAAAAAATATGATTATTTGTTGCACACATGTATAATAGGCCAAACATAACTTTATATAGATTTCAAATTGATAGGTTTTTGTATTCTTCTAAAATTGATAATAATCTCAACAACAAAACAAAAATCAAGTTACCTATCAAGTATATTTAGTCAGTGAGGTTTCATTTGTAAAGGCCATTCAATTTGTGCTAAAATATTTGGTGCAGATGAAATGTTATGCATTGAGTTTGCATGTCAACTGACCTAAAAAGTGCATTGTTTTCTGTTCAAATTCAATATCCTATGAATCACATAGAGATGTGACCATCATGTTCTACACTGTCATTGAGATACAAACTGAAAATATAATGTTATAAGTTGAAAATTCAATTCTTGATCTTCACCAAAATGAATTTATGGGCCTCGCTCATTGTAAATTATCAATGAACAGATCTCCCATTGTATATTATCAGTGGAACCTCACTCATAGTAAATTATCAATCAGTAGATCCTCACTCATTATAAATGATTAATGGCTCAATATTCATTGTAAATTATTAATGAATGGATCATTGCTAATTGTAAATTATCAAAGATGGGTCCCCACTCATTGTATATTATCAACGAAAGGGTCCTCAGTCATTGTAACTTATCAATATATGAATCCCATTCATGCCAAGTTTCTTTGTGACATAATATTAGTATTGTAAATGGAGCTGTTATTTTGTCTTGCTGGTAATGTCTTCATGGCAGTGGACATAATTTCACTCTTATTCTGCCAATAATTTAAATGCATTTCTCCATGAAACCATTTGAAAATATTCTTCAGCTTTGAGATGGGGAGGTGTTAAATTGGTACAAGATCAATCATTGATTGTACAAAACATTTATCTCTGTTTTTCAGCTGTCACTTTCACTGCCATTAAGGTTTATCAATAATACTGTGTCAGATTGTCACTGATTGTCTGGTCCTTATACTGTATCCCATACTGTCAGTGATATAATTATACTGTGTCACAGTCATTAGTGTCTAGTAATTGTGTAGTATCACACTGCCACTTAAGTCTAGTAATTATATTATATCAGTTTGCCACTGACATAGTAATTATACTGTATCAGACTATCATTATTAATGATAATGTATCTCAGCCTCCAATGTCTAATAACTGTTCTGTATCACAATGCCATTTAAGTATAGTAATCATACTGTATCAGTCTGCCACTGACATGTAGTAATTATACTGTATCAGTCTGTCACTGACATGTAGTGATTATACTGTATCAGTCTGCCACTGACATGTAGTAATTATACTGTATCAGTCTGTCACTGACATGTAGTAATTATACTGTATCAGTCTGCCACTGAAATGTAGTAATTATACTGTATCAGTCTGTCACTGACATGTAGTAATTATACTGTATCAGTCTGCCACTGACATGTAGTAATTATACTGTATCAGTCTGCCACTGAAATGTAGTAATTATACTGTATCAGTCTGTCACTGACATGTAGTAATTATACTGTATCAGTCTGCCACTGACATGTAGTAATTATACTGTATCAGTCTGCCACTGAAATGTAGTAATCCTACCTTATCAGACTGCCATTAAGGTCTAGTAAATATATCAAATATTAGAGCTAGAAGATGGTGGGTACCACATGGAAGAATAATGATAAAAAACAAATACATATAGAAATCCAGAAATTCAATTATGTTGCTAAAATATATAACTTAATATAATGGATGGATTCAATTTACTCATATCACATTTCTATAAATTACTTTGAAACATTATTGCTGTATATTTTATGCTTTCATCAACTGACATGTTAAACTTCAATTGTCCATTTATTCATTCATACATTGTGATCAATCACATTTCTATAAAAATAATTTGAAACATTATTGTCATATATAAAAAGATTTCATGAACTTACATGTTAAACTTCAATTGTCCATTTATTCATTCAAACATTATCATCAATCAACTGGATCTGTGCCCTACCCCTCCCTCCAATATAATTAAAATCTGATGTGATGGAATTATCATACTTCAATTTTTGTAAATTTTGATCACATAGAAAAATAAACTTCAGGGCTAGATATAAAAATTATCACAAGTCAATTTCTACACGTTAAGGACAATGAACAATTACTGAAAATGCTTCAAATGATTGCTGGTATTTCTATAAAACGTTTTGCTTCTTTAAACACTTTTACTCTCAAGATAAACTTTCATTTCTTTTCTACAAGGGCAATTGTAATCCACCTATTGCTTGGTAATATGAATTCCTTCATATAATACTTAACCACATCAGACTCCAGCGAGCACTTATACATAAAGATAATGCTTCATTATAATCAATACAATTTTTTCATGAACAATTTGTGTGGTCCCAAAATCACTTATTAGAGCAAGGGACTATTGTTAAATTATGACGGAAATTTAAAAATTAAGTTTCTTGCAATAAAAACCTTTTTTATAAAGAGCATACTATGCCACTGTAATTAAAGCAGAATTCCAAGAAATTTCATTTCCGGGGAAACAATTATATTACATGCACCTTACAAAGGTCATAGGTCACTTCTAGTCTTAGCTGTATTATAACAGAACTTCATTTACCAAATTAGAGAGACATGGCTAATTCAGTGATTTTGTTCCCTGATAATTTGAGTAAAGACAACATGGCTGTGCTCTGGGAGTCTGATATAAGCTGTAATGAATAGACCCTACTAGTTAATCTCCATCAGATTGGTCTCCTGTTAATGGCTTTTTACTTTGTGATTCTTCCATTTCTTCTACTTGGTTCTCTTCATTCATCTGACCCTTCTTCTTTTTGTTTTTTCGTTTCTTTTTGGGCTTTTCCTTTGAGGCATCTTCCTCCTCTACAGTTGCTTGTTTTGGAGTGAGAGGAGTTAACCTGTAGGGTCGAGGTGTCCCAGTTGGTAGGCCTTGTGTATCGTTATAGTTAGCAGATAGCCCTCGCTTATTTGGATCTTTAACATCACTGTTCTCGGGGGGTGGAGGTTGTGGGCGATGTTTTGATATATCTTCAGTTACTACAGCTACAGGTGGCATAGGTTGAGGTCTATCTTTTGTTTTCTTACTGGTAGCTTCTGATTCAACTCTATTTTGGTTTCTTATATGAGTCGCTGGGGGCCTGGAAATTAAAAATCCCTATCCAATGTCATTTAAATTTTTTATAAGAAAACCTTGTATATAAAATATTAAATAATGACTATATCTTGTTACAGTCTGTATCAGTTTGTAAAATACAGTGTAACATTGTACTGGAAATTAAGAATCCCTGTCTCATTGGCATATTACTGTAGCGTATGTGAGATAGTGTAACAGAGACCTGAATATTAAGAATTCTTGTCTCAGTGGCATATTACTGTAGTGCATGTAAGACACAGTGTATCAGAGATCTGAAAATCAAGAATCCCCGTCTCAATGGCATATTGCTTGTGTCTTAGTGCAGTTAAGAAATTTAATACTTACTACATCTTGTTACGGTCTGCTTGAAGCAAATTCAGTTTATAATAGAACATGTAATAGATATCATTATAATATTACTAAGTAACTTTTAACGTGCAGTTGAACACAAGACAGTTAAACCTTATAAACTCAGTATAATATCAAATTTATTAAGGTGCACATAAATATATAACGTAATATAGATGTGGTAACTTTAATTTAATGTTTATATACTGACTGCTATATAAACTATACCTCATACTTTAAGATTACAGCATTAATGTGTTAGTTTTGCATATATATTCTAACAGTGAAGGCACCATTATTGCATACATATATATTATGTATTCAAAAATGATGCCTTCTCTGTTAGAATATATATGCAAAACTAACACATTAATGCTGTAATCTTAAAGTATGAGGTATAGTTTATATATATATATATATATATATATATATATATATATATATATATATATATATATATATATATACATACACACACACACACATTGATACCACATACATAAAAAACATGGCTTTTAATGTGTTGGTATAAAGCAATTTAATATACCACTACTATTGGTATATCAATTTTTGATCTGCCCATGGCACAATAATACACATATATAAATATTCTCGCGACTGGTCTGTAGTTGACTCTAAATCAATTATGAATTTCCACACATTAATCATTAGTGACGTATGAAAATAATGAAAAAAAGTATTAATAATCCGTCCCCATATTCTAAATGAATTTAATATAGTACACATTTCTTTGCAATCCTTTCTACTTTCTGTTCCCCCCTCCCCTCACATGCTTAATAGACAACTACGCAGAAATGTGGAGTAAGAGATAAACAATTTATGGGCTGGATTAAAACCTTGAAATAGAAATTACACTTTAGTAACCTATAAGAATATGGTTTGTCATAATCATATGTGTGCCCTTTTGTTGGGATTTATCAACAGGGTTTATCAATGATAAAAAGTTACAAACCATGTTGACATTATACGGTGAATTTCTGGGTTAGATGGTACACATATTGTCATTTATTTAATGTTTTGTTCTTGTTGTTGTTTCTTAAATATATTATAATGTTCTAAAAATCGATTATTATTAATTAAATATGAAAATGTCCAAAGGCCTCTCTCTCTCTCTCCCATCATAGCAAGATACGGGCTAAATTCTATGAAATGATGAGCATAGAGGAGTTTTGTTTGTGTCATCCGATGATGTCTCTAAATGATGATAAAAGTTAAGTCAAATCGACCAAAGGATGAGAGAGAGAAAGAAGGCAGAGAGAGAGAGAGAGAGAAAGAGAGGAATTACAGAAAATTAGTCCCTCAATATATAAACTTTATTGTCATTCTTGTCAATTCATTTGACAGTAAATTAGAAAATGACATAAACCATGATTTATTGGGACACTGATATTTTTTACTAGTTATGTTTTATTATAATAATGTTTTGTTTAGGTTTTATTATAATAATGTATGTAGTCTACATAGGTGGCAATGCTTAAAATGAAGTTAAAGTTTGCCCAATGCATTATGTATTATTTACAAGTGATATGGGCACACTATTATTTAAATGTTCCTGTAATTAGCATGTTCTATCTCCAGTATGTACTATTTACAAGTGATATGAGCACTTTTAAATGTTTCTGTAATTACCATGTTCTATTGCCCTCACATACTGTTTTGATGTACAATGAAAATAGTTCAATTTCCAATGCTGATTCGGAGAATGAGATTCAACAGAAGTGTGTAGTTTTGCCTCTACTGTTGTCTGGTGGGGATATTGCCTGTAGTGTTGTCTGGTTGGACTATTTGCCTGTAATGTTGTCTGGTGGGGATATCTGCTTGTAGTATTGTCTAGTAGGGCTATTCTCCTGTAGTGTTGTCTGATGGGACTATTTGCCAGAACCAAACATGAAGGCACTATATCACATCAGACAACACTGTAGTTCTTAATGTCAAAGGATGCACTGTTAGCATAATGCTAGATCATATACTGTCTTAATGTCGGAACTGTCACTACTGGATGAGGTATAATTTCCCCCAGTTAAATATAACAACCTGTATGTTTTTTATTTATTTTTCAATTTCAACATTGATTAATGTGTGATTAACATATAATTCTGCCTGTACATTCTCCTTTTCAAGTACAAAAAATGTCTAATTCTGCAATATAACTCTGTTTAATGCTAAATGAGATTGCAAACTCGAGACATTAAAAAGTGCAATTTTATTTTAAAATAAGATAGGTGACATTTGTGGCACTAGAGAGAGGAACGTAAATATACAAGATCATTTGAATTTGATGCTATAGCTATTGTTTAATGAAGGCAAAGCTATTTACCCGCAAAGTTAATATGTTGAGATCAGCCATGAACAGACAGACATGGCATCACTAGATGAAAATATACTAATAAAATGGCTATTAAGGATTAGCTGGCTATCTACCTTGAAAGCAGCAGGAATACAGCACTTTGCATAACCCAAGCAAGTGACTGCTACATATAAACTTTCTATCTAATAAACACCAGGAAAACACCCTTTTGTATAACCCAAGCAAGTGATTGTTTTATCTATTAAGCAACATGAATACACCTCCTTGCAGATAACTATTCTTTAATTTTGGAAAACAATTTTAGCTTTTTAACAACTGGAATTTATGGGACTTAAACTGGCCCACTGTTTTGTACATAAGACTAATGCTTAATAAGCATTCATCCAAAATGAGATGAACTTATTTGTTACAGTTAAGCGCTTTCGGCTGTTTATCTTCAAGTCATACGTTATAATGCTGTCCTTTGGAGTCATATAGTACACTGCCTTATCATGAAACAGCCTTACAAATGAAGTATATTATACATATAAATTTACTGATAAACAAAAAATGTGATCAGTTTCCATACTAGTCTTTTAAAAAGAATTGAGTCACAATTTAAGGCTTTATAGTGAAAGAGTGCTGTATAATGAAGGGCTTTATAGTGAAGGAGTGCTTTATAATAAAGGGCTCAAAAATGAGGGAGTACAGTATAATGAAGGGCTTTATAGTGAAGGAGTGCTTTATAATAAAGGGCTCAAAAATGAGGGAGTACAGTATAATGAAGGGCTTTATAGTGAAGGAGTGCTGTATAATAAGTGCTTTATAGTAAAGGACTGCTGTATAATAAAAGGCTCTAGAATGAGGGAGTATATTATAATCAAGGGCCTTATTGTGAAAGAGTGCTGTATAATAAAGGGCTTTATAGTGAAGGAGTGCTGTATAATAAATGGCTCTAGAATGAGGGAGCACAGTATAATGAAGGGCTTTAAAGTGAAGGAGTGCTGTATAATGAATGGCTTTATAGTGAAGGAGTGCTGTATAATAAATGGCTCTAGAATGAGGGAGCACAGTATAATGAAGGGCTTTAAAGTGAAGGAGTGCTGTATAATTAAGGGTTTTATATTGAAGGAGTTATGTATAATGAAGGGCTCTAGAATGAACAAATGTTGTAAAATTAAAGACCCTATAGTGATGGAGTTTGTGCTGTATAATGAAGGGTCCTATAGTAAGATGTGCTGTATAGTGAAAGTGTGTGGTATAATGCTAAGTCCAACAGTGATGGAGTTCTACATAGTGACTGGCCCTATAGTTAAGAGTTCTGAATAATAAAGGATTCTACAGTTATGGGGTACTGTATAATGAAGTTTTGTCACTAAATCCATTCAACATACTGGTAACACTGATTCTTTTCAAATACAATATTAAAGGTGTAAATGGTTAAAGTCACATTCCTATCAAGAGTATATCTGATCTAAGGCAATTTCCATGAAGTAAAAAAACATTTTTTGTGTAAATGTGATACTTTCAGAATACCAGGCTGTGTGATTTGACAACAAAAAATATTGAATTGTATAAATTCTGTGAGATATGGCCCATCTATCATAAATCTTTACCCAAAATTATGAACAAGGAATGCTACTCCAGTCTTGGAAATATTACTCCAAACTTACAATGTTATTCCATACATGGAAATATTCCTAAAAAATGACAAATGCTACTCCAGGACTTCCAAATATTACTCAAAACTAACAAATGCTACCCAAGATTTGGAAATATTATTATCCCAAAGGTCAGCAAATAGGATTTGACAAGAAATACAAAACCAATTTTCCTTTTAACATGTATTTTAGTAAGTGATATTGTGCAGAACAATCAGGACTTAAATGACTCTTATTCCATTCCATATATGGATTTACACAAACATGACAACTTCTATGAAAACACTTCCAAGATACGATCTTTCCATTCAGTATATCAACTGGGAAAATATTATAAGCAACTAAAAAAAATACTATTCTGTGATAAATGGAACTCAAGACAGTGAAGTCATGAGAAGGTCCTAAAATACCAAAATTTTCAAGATGACCACTGTGGTATGCATATTGAATGTCTGAATTGCACAATTAGGACCAACAGACACAAAAGAATTTGTTTAGTAACAAGCCCACATTGATATAACCATCCAGTCAGGATGATAGTGATATATTCAAGATGGCCACTATTGTAGCCATATTGGACATGATATCCACACCATTTTTATTTCGGACCACCTTTACATCATAAGAAGTCCTCTGGTGACTACCCAAAGGCAATATTACTGTAATAAATTTGGGTATAGCACCCAAGTTTAAGGAATTCTTAGAGTTGTGTGATTATTGGAATTTGGTGCCATGGAAATATTCTTAGCCCGAAATAATTAGCCAATTACTAGAAGCAAACGTCAGGGTGTAAAGTGTTAGTGAGTTTCCATGATGCCATTGTTCAATAGTAGCGAGTTCAGGTCCAAACTGAATGAATGTCACTGGAGTAACATAGTCCATATTAAAATCTAGTGGTGTATATTTGTGCAGTGGCAGCATTTATGGTAGGAAACCGGTAAATTACACAATAGAACCAATAAGAAGTGACTCGGCTGATACCGTTTATGTGGCCATGGTGGCAAATGTGGTGCAGTTATATTGGTGAAATGTGCCTGGAAAGCATACATTGACTGGCCTAAGTTGGCGGAGTTAAATTAGTTTCCTGTATTGGGGAGGCTTATATAGTTTCTACGGCGTGAACAGCTAGCAGTACGAAAACCTGATAAAGAGAAGCCATGCAAATGTGCGGTTAATGGATATTTGGCAGGTTGTTTTATGTGTGGTCTTGCATTAATTAGAGTTAAATTACTATATAAAAATGGACACATTAGGCTTTCTAATTTACAACTGAAATTGTATAGAAGTCTTTGGAAATTTGGGGTAAGCTTATGATGACTTATAGTGGGAATTACGCCAGGGTTTGACAGCCTGTGCATGTAACATTGCTTTTCATTCAGGAGGATTAGCGATAACATGATTTTGGAGATGGTCAATGTAGCAGCCATATCAGACATCAAATCAGCACTATTTTCATTTAAGAACAAGAAGATATAATAAGAAGTCTTCTGGAGCAAACCCCAATGGCAATATTACACTTCATTCAGGAGAAGTAGCGATAACAAGATTTTCAGGCTGACCACTGTGGTGGCCATATTTTACATCAGATTAGCCTCATTTTCATTTAGGATCAACTAGACATCGTAAGAAGTTTGTTACTGAAGCCCTCATGTTGGTGTGACCATCAATTCAGGATGTCCAAGTGACACCATTTTCAATTTGACCAAGAAAACCATGGGATGAATATGTGTATAAAGTTTTAAGGCAATCCTTCAATTAGATTAGGAGGAGAAATGTTGACAAACTTGAGCTAATGGACAGATGAACACTGGTGAAGAGACCATCATATAAGCTCTTCTGGTCTATGACCAATAGAGCTAACAAAACACAAGAAATCCTAGTGGGCTCTGAGATCATTCAACTGCATCTTCTTAATAGCTAAATGCAAGACCTGATGGCCATGAGAGAGTTAATATAAAGCATTATCTCTGATCAAGGTGTCTCTATTTTAACTATCTTCAGCAATTTTTTTTATAGCAGATTCAGTATTATTTGCATAGAATCTAGAGGCTTTTAAATAATAATAATTTCTGTCAAAAATTACCCAGATTTTGTTGTGTGGTTTTGCAAAATTATCATTTCAAGATTTTGTTTTCTAGTTTTAATAAAGCTGCCATAATTGATTTAATTTTAGAATAACTGTACCATGAAAGTCCTTTATGCCAGAATGCTTTTATCATCAATTTCTGTTGAGCATTTGTTTAAATTTCATTTGTTAACCTTTCTAACCTTTTCTTTAGCGATTTGATCTTATTAGGTGACATATAAGCATAATTTGCCGAAGTTCATTTCAGTTAAATCTAGTCAAAATTTGTTTAACAGCTTTTGGATAAAAGCCATTTAAGATTTTTACTGTTTTCAGTAACAGCAGTAATATCGGCAGCCATACTGCATGGCAAATCTATATTATATAATCCAACCTTGACTTTTTGAGAGAGTTAAGCTGTATCTATTTTTAAAATCTTGGTCAAAGTAATACAATCTTGCCTCTTATAAATATGTTTTAATGATTCAGCAAACATATTTTATTAATATAAATGTTTTTTGTTTCCAGTCTGACTGGATTGTAATGGTTTTCATGGAATCATGTAGTATTTCCAGTCAGACTGGGTTGTAATGGTTTTCTTGGACATATATAGTGTTTCCAGACATACTGGGTTGTAATGGTTTTTTTATACTTGTGTAATGTTTCTAGTCAGACAGGGTTGTAATGGTTTTCTTGGACTCATTTTGTACTTCCAATCAGACTTTGGTTGTTATGGTTCTCTTGGACTCATTTAGTACTTCCAGACAGACTGGGTTGTAATGGTTTTCTTGGACTTGTGTAGTGTTTCCAGTCAGACTGGGTTGTAATGGATTTATTGGACACATGTAGTGTTTCCAGACAGACTGGGTTGTAATGGTTTTCTTGGACACTAGTGTTTCCAGACAGACTGGGTTATATGGATTTATTTGGACACATGCAGTGTTTCCACACAGACTGGGTTGTAATGATTTTCTTGGACTCGTGTAGTGTTTCAAGTAAGACTGGTTTGTAATGGTTTTCTTGGACTCGTGTAGTATTTCCAAACAGACTGAGTTGTAATGGTTTTCTTAGACTCATGTAGTGTTTCCAGTCAGACTGGGTTATAATGGTTTTATTGGACATATGTAGTGTTTCAAGTAAGACTGGTTTGTAATGGTTTTCTTGGACTCGTGTAGTGTTTCTAGACAGACTGGGTTATAATGGTTTTCTTGGACTTGTGTAGTGTTTCCAATCATTCTGGTCTGTAATGGTATTCTTGAACTCATTTAGTACTTCTAGTCAGACTGGGTTGTAATGGTTTTTTCTTGGAGTCATGTAGTGTTTCCAATCAGACTGAGTTGTAATGGTTTTTGTGGATTCATGTAGTTATGTTCATTCAGACAAGGGTGAATTAGTTTTCTTTGACAAATGTAGTCTAAAACTAAAGGATGGCAACACATTTTGGTCTGTGCTGTAATCTTCAGCAAACTGTGGAAGTCAGTGAAGACGAGGATGATAGATATACGCTTCTTTTAATGAATAATATGCAATTTACATTGTCAAAGCACTGGCCAGAATATATTATACCAAACTGCTTGAAACTAGAAACAAAGCCTAGGTGTTCAAACTTTTTCTCAATCATTTGGGAAAATGTTTGAACATGACTGTTATTCTTACATAATCAATAACCCAACTTAATTATTTATATACCAATTCTTAATCCCAAAGAATTTTCAAAAAGGTATCCACAGTGATATACTGCAGTTTGAATATCTGCATGTATGGGCACACATAACACAAAAACTACATACAATTGTAATATAAAGTATCTGTCTTACTGGCATATTAAAACAAATTGTCTTTGTTTCAGTCTGATGTTGCATAGCTTGCAAAAAAGACCAAAAATGAAATAATTTCAAAATCTGAACCAGACATCTTAACATCTTACTGTAAACTGGGATGAAAAAAGAAATATTTCATTGAAAGCATCATTTAAAAATGCAAGAAATGGTTATTGAAAAACCACAACACTTTATGTAAAATTAGAAACTTCTGAGTTATGTTCTCAAGCTTTATAAAAGTTGGCCTGATTATGTAAGGATACCATGCTACAGATTGAAGTCTGGGTACAAACACACACTAGATAGTTCTACAAAGGAAAATAAAATGTTCCATTATTCTAACCTGTCTACATTACTCGTAACACCTCTTTCCTCCATCTGTATCTCAACATCCCTTCCTGACACATCTGACCTGCTACTGAAATTGAGCACATAAATATACTGAAAATCAAGCATTTAGAAATAAACTATGATGATCTTCACTTCCTTTATGAGTTATTGTACCAATGGAAACCCATTCTTATTCTGCAGTTCTTGACCATCTACCAAACTGATGGAAAGAATATTGTAAATAATGCCTTTTATGCAGCAAAAGATTATAAGAAGGGAAATAACTGGATATGGTGCATATCTTTAATTAACACATTAACCCCTAGCGACAACTTTACGGGGCATGAGGTAGTAGCCTACTTCCAAGGTCTGTAGTGTCAAGGTGATACATGATACACTAAAGTGGGTGGTATCATTGAAAAGTAGATAGATGTAGCTCTACAATGATAGCAAGTAATCTGGACATTTTAATTGCATTACAAAATACAGAGGGAAAAACCAAAGTTTTTGGACCTGTTTTTTTTTCACCCAAAAATCGCCCATGGTCGGATTCCAAAATTATGTCCAGATTTTAGACTTCATGACCTCAGATCTACGGTAGACCGGTCTGAAATGCACAGACAGGTGAATCTGTGCAAAAAGTAGGATAAGGTGTACATTTTGAATAAAGAGTCTTCTCCATACGAAAATTATGGGTCCGTTTAGCAAAAAAAACAAAAAAAAAACAAAACAAGTCCGATTTTTGCCCTTCTGCTCATGCGCCAGCAAACTAGCCAATGAAAATCATTTTCTTTAGCATTAGTAACCATTTGTCTAACGGATTATTGTTTGGAAATTGTTGTATTACGATGTATTCAGAAATAGTCCCCAAAATATGTTTCCTACTCGCATTTCATGCGAAAACAGCAAAAACCTCCAGGGGTTAATGTGTTAAACAGATCATGTGACATCAGTTTACTCATAATATTTATGGTGTCAGGTGGCTATGTTTATAATTACCAATAGTATGGCTTTGTTCAAAAAGTCTTATGTTACTATGACAGAAAATAACATGAAAGCCATCATGACTGACCTAAATGATATCACTCTATTACTGAACTGTAAAACACATGGCAGCAATGAAGGGCATTGTTAAATGGGGCAAATTTTAACACATCTTTCTAATTGCTAGAAAGGTTGAATAAGCATTATTTCAAATCATTATAAACTACAAATTAATAGTTCTTAGCAATTTTCACCTGTCCACATCATGTCTCTGTTTTGCAGCATGCACCCAGACTTTGATTTGAATGACTAGTCACATGACTTTTTCATGTATGCATTATTATCAACAGCATGTAATAATATGCATATAACTATTCTAAATTATGTATTTTTGTTAAATTATTGTTTATGTTAATCTATTTGAATGCTCAGTTGTTTTATTTTAAGTTGTGTTTTTGATAAATAGTTTATGTCTGTCTCTTCTGTTATAAGCTGTTTTCAATATACCTGGCATTGTTTATGTTCATCTATTCTATTATAAACTGTGTTTTTTGAATTAATGTTTATGTTCATCTATTTTAAAATATATTCTAAACTCAGGGTATGTAATGTTATGGCATAAGACACAGCTGTGTGAAACAAACAGGAATAAATTGTACCAAGCCCTGTTGGGTACAGTATACAACCTTACTGTATAACTAGTCGGGGTACAGTATACAACCTTACTGTACAACTAGCCGGGGTACAGTATACAACCTTACTGTAGAACTAGCCGGGGTACAGTATACAACCTTACTGTATAACTAGCCGGGGTACAGTATACAACCTTACTGTACAACTAGCCGGGGTACAGTATACAGTATACAACCTTACTGTACAACTAGCCGGGGTACAGTATACAACCTTACTGTATAACTAGCCGGGGTACAGTATACAACCTTACTGTATAACTAGCCGGGGTACAGTATACAACCTTACTGTATAACTAGCCGGGGTACAGTATACAACCTTACTGTATAACTAGCCGGGGTACAGTATACAACCTTACTGTACAACTAGCCGGGGTACAGTATACAACCTTACTGTACAACTAGACGGGGTACAGTATACAACCTTACTGTACAACTAGCCGGGGTACAGTATACAACCTTACTGTACAACTAGCCGGGGTACAGTATACAACCTTACTGTACAACTAGCCGGGGTACAGTATACAACCTTACTGTACAACTAGCCGGGGCACAGTATACAACCTTACTGTATAACTAGCCAGGGTACAGTATACAACCTTACTGTATAACTAGCCAGGGTACAGTATTCTTGTACTGAAACGTTAATTTGGAATTGTAGTGAATTCAGACAAGGACTTATTGGATTATATTACTGGGATTAACTGGAAGACTGTTAGCACATCATCACACCTCAGACCAATCTGACCCGTTAGGTGTGGTCTGCCTGATATGTTAGGACTTTCTGTTGACATCAGGTTGAGGCGGGGACCAGTGGTATACTAATTGAAACACTAAGTCATATTTTAATCTCCTGTTTATATCCAATATACACACTAAGTTCTGTCTACCTCTTCAAATTCTACACTGATGTTTATCTACATTGTTTCTCACTATATTTGTCCACTCAGAATATCTATCACTCCATGTCTATTAGGTATCCTTTCTATTTAACTCCCAGTCTAATATAATGTCTGTTCTACTGTCCTAGTTTTCTTTCTTTTCTTCTGCCCTCACCATATCTTGTATCTATCTAATTATACCTATGGTAATCTCACACCCTCTCCCCACATACAGAATATGATTGGCTAACCATTAATAGACGAATATTTCCCTCCCCCACCTCGTACCATAACTAAATGGTGCTGAAAGCAGGAATATGACCCAGTTATCCATATTTTTCATGATGCTAACCTGTTTACCCAGATAAAACTTGACTTGCTATTGATATGCTTTCCTGCTCTCACACCCAGCTTACATTACCTGTCCAGTAGTTTATATGATGCTGACCTAGTTACCCAGATTTATTACTGCTTCCCCCACAGCTATACCCGAAATTCCTATATTTCCCAAGCTCTCACATCCAACATGTTACTAGTTAGAAAAATTATACTGGTACTGCTATATATTTTACTTTTCCCCACACTAAACATCCCTTTGGTCATACGTGCTCTGCTTCTTTTTTATTTTACTCTGCAAAATGGTTATCAATCAAGGTACATTAAAGAAATATATCCTATAGTATATGTATCAGAAATTCTTAAAAGTAAGATCAACTTTTTTCTAACCAAAATATAAGCCTTCCTGCCTGGAGTCCTATACACATGCATCCTAGAGTAACTAGTTAACTCTACTGCATTTTGCAACTCCATTATGCAACTTCCATTTGTACAACAATATATAATTTCACTTCACAAACAATATTTAAATATTAACAAGATGGGAGGTGGACAGGACAAATAAATTTATATCAATACAGTGATTGTCTTGTGTTTCGTCCATCACAAATGTGTCCATATTTTCCTTCTCTGTTTAGTTGAGTACCACCATTTTACACATGCATGACTGTAGATTCCTGTGTGCACCATAAAGCAAGCAAGGTAGACCTTACATGACAGAGACAATATGGTCATGAATATTTCAAAAATTATGACAATCAGAAATAAACCTTTTAAACAATTGTGTCTCATATCTGGTCATATCTGTACCTATACACCACACCTTTAATTTTATAAAACTTCTGACGTCTCAAATTATCACTACAATTCTCCCTGGTATCCCACAAACTTGCATCAGATCACCTCTGCATTATATGCCATCTTGACGTATCAGTCCCTAACCCTCCACCTTTATTTGCTACTAAGAGAAACCTTTGTATGATAAACAGAACCAAACTTATGAATGACAAACAAGCAAACCTAACAATTTGCTTACCTCCTACAGCAGAACAACTCGATAACTGCCTGCATTCATTGCTTGACAAACATGCCCCAGCCATCAAGCGCAGAGTATCAATTCAGAAGTGTTCTCCATGGTATAGCAGTGTTCGGGACTAGCTCTGCACTGCTTAAAGAGACCACCAAAAAGCAAAGAGGCTTTGACTTTAAACCAGACTCACTATTCATAAGCAAATCTATGAAGCTGCTAAGAAGAATGTCACAATCATAGTCCATGCAGCGAAATCATCCCACTACAGTACTAAGATCATGGAAAGTTCCAACTGCAAAGAGCTCTTCGAGATTACGAACAAGCTAATGTCAAGGAACAAATGTACACTACTTCCAACTACCTTCTCTCCAGCTGACCTTCCGGACCGCTTTGCAAATTTCTTCCATGACAAAGTACAAACCATTAGAGATAACACAATTTCAATTGACTCATCATCACCATAAAGTTGTGATACAGAATTTCAGCGGCAACCATTAGCAGCATTTGAACTGTCTCTATGGATTTAGTATGTACAATCTAATCGTGATGAAGAGTGCACCAAAGTCATGTGAACTTGATCCAATTCCAACTTCATTACTGCTTGAGTGCTTATATCCAATATTGCCTTCACTAACTGTCATTATTAATACCTCTCTCTCATCTGGGGAATTCCCATCTTTTTTCAAAACTGCCATTGTAAAGCCTCTGCTGAAGAAACCAACACTCCAACATAACAATTTAAAGAACTACCGCCCAGTTTCTAATCTCCCATTCATATAAAAAAAAATCTTCATCTGAATTCAAGCAGTCTTTTTAGCAATGTACAGTCTGCATATTGCCCTTGCCACAGTACTGAAACTACTCTTCTAAAAGTAGTTAATGATATTCTTTCTTCATTGGATAGTGGAAAGATTACAGTCCTCACCCTCCTTGATTTATCTGCAGCATTTGACACCATAGACCAAGATATATTACTTCACCATCTCCAGCATGTATTTGGCATTCATGATACAGCCTTACTGTGGTTCAAGTCCTACTTGGTCAACAGGACACAAATTGTGTCTGCAAATGGAATACACTCCAGCCCAGTTGATCTATGTTGTCGTGTTCCACAGGGGTCTGTTCTTTGACCTGTTCTCTTCATTCTATACACTCAACCACTCTCAAGTGTCATAGTTCATCATCCAGTATCTCACCAATTGTATGCTGATGACACCCAAATATACAAGTCTAGCCACCCAACTGAAGCTGATGCTACCATCCAAGGTGTAGAGAGGTGCATTTCTGATGTGAAATCATGGATGACATGTAACAAGCTGCAGATGAATGATAAAACTGAGGCCA
The DNA here is from genome assembly GCA_030141615.1 of Unio pictorum. Classification (NCBI taxonomy): domain Eukaryota; kingdom Metazoa; phylum Mollusca; class Bivalvia; order Unionida; family Unionidae; genus Unio; species Unio pictorum. Next base: position 645,965 of record JARLTB010000132.1, on the reverse strand, counting down.
TTCTTATCACAAAACAAATACTTTCTCATTCACATCCTTTACTTCAAACAATAAATATTAGCAACACCAACATTACATTCACAAAGTCAGTATGAAACCTAGGTGTTACTCTGGACAGTACACTAACACTGCACCAACATGTCATGAACATATGCAAGGCTGCATATCTTGAGCTGAGATGCATCAGCTCCATTCGCAAATATCTTTCAGTTGATGCCACTAAAAGACTTTTGTGTTTATTGGTACTTTCAAGACTGGACTATTGTAACCCAATTCTGTCTGGTTCGTCTCAATAGCTACTTCAGAAACTTCAAAAAGTTCAAAACACAGCTGCTCGGATCATCCTTAGAGTACCATGATCAGAGCACACCTCCCTGCTGCTCTGTACCCTACACTGGCTATCCATTCAATCCAGAATCAAACACAAAATTTGTTCTCTGTGCTACATTTCACTGACAGATTCCAGTCCAACATACCTATCTGATCTCACCCATGTGTATACACCAGCAAGATACTTATGCTCCTCTTCTGACAATCATACACTCATTATTCCCACTATGAAAATGAAGTCATATGGACAGCGTTCTTTTGCATACCCCCCTGCAAAATGGAGTTCTTGAAATTATAAACAGTTCAAGAATAACTTTAAGAACATACCAGTATGAAGTACATCTCAAGAACAATAATACATCACAAGAGTTCAAGAACTGTTCTTGAATGGGTTCATGAACATGTTAAGAACTGTTAATGTACTAAAATGAATTTAAATAGTTCATAAAAACCTCATGAATAGTTCTTGACAAAATTTTGGACCATGTCAAGAACAGTTAAAGAGCAAAAAGAATGGCAATTAATTTAATTTAATTAAATAGCTGAAAAGTTTATGATAATATCTGGAAACAAATCAAGAATAGTTTAAGCACACAAGAGTTGCAGCTGAAATAACTGAAAACTTCATAAAAATTTATGTTCATTTGAAGCACCATTCAATGAAAGAGACTATTTTTATTATGACCTTTAAGACTGCAAGCTCACTCCCTCACACAATATTGCTAAAAATGAAATGTTCTAGGCAATTATAAAACCAGAGGATGTCTGAAAAGAGGACAACAGGAACAAGAATATAATATGTAATTCTGTATGGCCTTAGAGTTAGCAAAATAATGAAATCAAAAAGTAATATTATATCCATATAACTAATGCTTTACACATACATGCAAAGTAACCCCTAGCACACGATACTGTATTATAATTACTATTCGCAAGATCAAGGTCAATCGTACGGGTTGTATGTTACATTGCAGAAATAGCCGAGATAAATCCAAATAACGGTTGCTGATGCGGTTGGTCAATTCGAAATCGAAATATTCCGTCAACTGACATCGTGCTCATTAACTGAATATTAAGCAAAATGGATTCACTGATAGAAGGTCAAAAATACTGTTTTGTTTTGGTATTAAAATGAAAGGAATTGGTCAATACAAAGTGTCACTACAATACTGAAGCCACGTAGTGATGAGTACAGAAAAGGAGATTTAGTAATGGATAAACTTCAAGGGAAACCTTACCATGCAGCCATCCTAGGAATTGAAGGTAAACTATTTTAAACCATTTCTCGTAAAATAGGCCTGACCATAGACTCTTTCACGATTACTTTTGGCCTGTGGTTTTGGTTAGTAACATAACAAGATTTACAATCAAAATGAAAACGTCATAATCCTAAGTAAGTAATAATTGATTTTTTTTAAAGTATTTTACGCGAAAAGGTATTATACAGTCATACGGACGCAGTAATTCTCAAATGGTCTCTTCAGCACTAAGGGTTCCAACTGGACTGGAACCCTGTCCCCCCTTCTTCAGAAAATATCTTTAAAAAAACGGTAAAAAATAAGAATTTTTGAGGCCAGATTATCACCATTTTTTGGTAAAGACTGGACAATTTTGGTATAATCCCCACCCTTTCCTGAAAGTTTTCCTGCCAAGAAAATATCATTATTAAAGAAGTGAATTTTTTTTTCTATGTTTGTTTTATGTTAGTTCAATCATTAACGGCATAACTGTGTTTAAGTATCTACTTTAGGTATATTTATGAAAGGTTCAAGTTTTTATCTGGACTGAGATTCACTGTGACAGAAATTAACAATTCTGAAATTATTCACCAACTCTTTTAGAACACTTGTTCATGAAATATTAATAAAATGTACCTGAACATTTCATGAGCCATTCATAAACATTAAATGGCCGAATTTTCAAGAACTTAATTTCAAGAATTGTTCTAGAATATTAGTTCTTGAACAGTTCATGAACAATCCATGTTAAAATGTTCACGAACTGTTCAAGAACTTGTGTTCTAGAACATTCAGGTTCTGAAGTTCTTGAAAATTCGGCCATTTAATGTTCATGAACTGCTCATGAAATGTTCATGTGCATTTTATGAATGGTTCATGAAAAGTGTTATAGAACAATTCATGGATAATTCAAGAATTGTTCATGATATTTTCACAGGGGTCAGGGCCCTGGCAATGTGGAATAAATTGCCTGATGAACTTAGACACAAAGACACAGTGATTCCATTCAAGAGTGCTCTTAAAACTCACTTATTTCGACTGCAAGAACAAACTTAAAGACCTAATAATGTTTTCTACCTAATTAAATATTTTTCAGTATGTTTTTATGTTTTCTAATTTCATGGTGTTTGTTTTTTTTGGTAATCATATCATTATATATGTTTTGTTCTATGTTATAAGTGTTGTCTATCATTGTAAAGCGCTTAGAGCTTCTAAAGATAAGGCGCTATATAAAGTCCTCATTAATATAATAATTATTATTATAACAATCTAATCCATCCTATTTGGCACTAGTCAAACATTTGTTACACTATTTTGGGATTTTTTTGTTGTTGGTGTAAAATCAGTATTATATTTTATTGAAAGAAGCTTTGCTGATGCAGGAAAAGAGTTGAAATCATCAAGAACAGGGAATACTGCACCATTTACAATGCAACAGTTCAAAGCTGCTTCTGATAAAACTGATGGATATATGTTTCTAAAAACTATATTATTTACCAGAAAAAAAAATTACCATTTTCGTTCAATGAAAAACATTTCACTGGGAAGAAAAGTCATGAAAGCCTCCAAGTGATTTCTAGTCTTCACTCTGGATCCTACTAAAGCAGACTATAGCTGTACCCAGTAATGAGACAGTGAGACAGTCACAGACATATGAAATTGGTTCACTAAGAATCATAATTTCAGTTTTCAGACTTAAAAAGCATGAAACAGGCACACATTTTGTATTTACTTTATGTTATCTGAACCTTAAATGAAATCTGAAAACTTCAGAACAGTGTAACCAAACTCTCTACCCCAAATGAAAGTGATGTGATTTTGACCTTTGATCATGTTGCTGCTTATTACATGTATTAGCTTGAGTTTGCAATATGTTTTTCCTAGTCATTTCTCTATACAACTCGTGATCTTGAAGGATTTTAGCCAAATGTGATTGAGCTGATTTGCACATTTGCAGAGGGCATTAATACTGTATCAATGGGAATGCATCATTCTTACTCAAGCAGCAAAAAATAAGGTGAAAACTGTGTTGACTGAGTTGAAGGAGTGGCCCTATAACTAAGTGTCACTTTTTGCAACAGACTTGGCAATATTGACTGTTTTCCACTACATAAAGCTCTAATGGTAGTTGTTATGCTGTCATTCATGCTCTCGTAAATTGCATTTCCATCTGGATTAGGCAGGATGCAAAATTTTGTCCCCTGTCAGTAAGAATGGACTCAGGTGCCCCATACTGACATATAAACTCATTGTAAAGAATTGTGGCTATTTTTCCTGCCTCGCATATTTTTAAAGGGAATGCCTCTGGTGATTAGCTGAATGCATGCACAGTTGATAGGACAAATCAATCCCCATTATCACATTTTGGTAGGGGAACCAAGATGCCCACATGAATGCGGCTGAATACATCTTCTACTGACAGCGGCTTTAAGGGTGCATCTCTGTGATGCGTATCTCATTTTATTCTCTGACAAGTCTCGCACGATTTAACATAATACTGAATATCCCTATACATATTTGGCCAAATATATTTAAACCGGATGGCATTGTATGTTCTCTCAATACCCTTGACCTGCAGTGAAAGCATCATGATATGATAACAAGATTTCATTGCGGATGGATTGATGTACTGCTGCTAATTGTTTCACTATTCTATTTCTTTTGTGTCCCTATCCCCTTGGGTAATATACATGGAAAAATTTGCCTCAGCTACAGTTAGGTGAGCCTTTTTCTTCCATTCTGGCAGGACCTTATTTTCTAAGTACTTAAACTATTATTTAACTCAGGATCAGAGAGCTGCATATCCCTAAGACAATCTGAACTTAAGGCTAACACTTTCCTCGCATAATCAATTGGATCTATATTCGTATATTCCTAAGTGGCCTGAACCATGGCTGAAAAGGTGTCTTTTGCCTTAGTAACTCAGATACACATACATGTACTGATGCAGGCCATTGTAGTACATATTCTACCATATTGCCCTCCTGAATTTGTGTATCAATGCTAGAGTATATGACCACCACTTCAGGTACTTGATCATCAGGGATTTCTCCAGATTGATTTGGGTATTCCCTAGTGACAATCCATCTGCATTTGAATTGAGCTTTACTTGCTTGTAGCATATTTCAAAATCATAGCTCTGTAGAAGCAATGCCCACCTTAGCAAGCAAACTGCCTGCTGTTTGGTTGACTGTATTGTTTTAATTACAGCACAATCAGTATAAACCACAAACTTTTGGGATGCAAGGAATACATGGAAATAACGTATGTACACCTTCTACAAAAGCTAGACCTTCCAGGTCCATAATTCCCCAATTCTTTTCAGCCTTTATTAAAGCTCTTCCTCCATAAGCTTCACCCATTTCTCTATTTTTGTCATCTTTCTGTCCTAAAAATAGTTAATAGTTATGTTGCTTGCATCTGTGTCTAGGACAAATTCCTTCTCAAAATCAGGGTAACATAAAATGGGGGCTTGTGGTCAATGGCAGCCTCAAGAGTTTTAAATGAATTATTAAATTCTTCAGTCCAGACAAATTTGGCCTCCCATTTAAGGGTGCTGCAATGCTCGCAAACCCTAAGACAAACCTGCGATAGCAATTACACAGGCCTAAAATGATCTCACATCATGATATGATTTGGGCAGGGGAAACTCAGACATGGCCTTCACCTTTTTCTGATCTACACCAATGCCTTCTTTAGAGAAAATGTGGCCAAGGTACTTTCCTTGAGAGACAGCAAAATTGCATTTTGAAGGGTTCATGCGCAGACTGGCCTTTCAAAGTCTATCACACACCAAATTCAGATGCTCCAAATGTTCATCAAAATTCTTGCTAAAAACCAGAACATCATCAATACAGACTAGAGCAAACTTTCAGTTTAAATCTCGTAAAACCTCTGTCATGAAAAGGCTACAGGACTGTCAGACAAACCAAACGGAAGTTTCTTGAATTCGAACACCTTTTCATGTGTTATAAATCCAGTTTTAAGTTTTCCCAAGAATGAGAGAGGTATCTGCCAAAAGCCCTATTTCAAATCAAGACTGAAGTACAACTGAGCCTTTGACTGTCCAATTACATCTGCAATATCCTCAAACCAAAGCATAGGGAAGCTCATTGGTTTAGTAACTTTGTTTAATGCCCGATAATCGACTGCAAACCTGAATTCCCCATTTCGTTTCTTTAACAGTACTACTGGGCTTTGCCATGGAGTATTGGCTTCTTCTATTATATCATGAGCCAAGATTTCTTTGGTCTGTCTTTCTATCTCCTTCTTAGTTTCAGTGGTAGTGTGGTAGAACCTTTGTTTATTAGGAAAGGCATCCCCTGTATCTATCTCATAATAATAGACATTGGTACACTCTAATTCAGAAATGTCTTGGGCAAAAACATCTCTATTTTTACCTAAAAATATTTGTAATTTTGTTACTTCACCCTCAGTTAGGTCAGAATTGGATAGATTAAATCCTAGGTCCTTAGCTGTATGGCTATATTTGAGGTCATTGTCCTGGAGACCAGCTGTACTAAAGCTTATTGTGTTGCTTAATGATAGGAGGGTGCCATCTGTCAAGCTGTTTATTTTAGTTACAGAGAACTGATTTAAATCCATGGAAACATTCACATGACCCCCTTCTTGCCTTGCTGCAGAGAATGACTGTTCTAACCTAAATGAGCCATAAATGTTCCATTTCTCAGCAAGGTCACTAGATACAGCCTCTGGCCTTCCTTCCTTTTACCAAGGCCAATGGCTGATTATGCTTCAGTTTGATCTCTGAGTTAATGTTGGATTTAGTACTTGATAGGTAGTAACATTAACCTTTCACTTCTACTAAGCATCTAGCCCCTGAAATATTGAGCTTTGCTGGAAGACTGGCAACTGGTTCTAACAAATCAGTGCCTGCTCTCCTCTTTGACCCTAACTGAACCTGGACTGTTGTTACAGACCTTGGTATTATAGTTATATTGCACATTATCCTTGACAGAATTGACTTTTCCTGTGACATTCCCACCACTGACATACCACCCTGTAACTCTATGCAGTTATTTGCATAATCTATCTTTGCTTTTTGGTTTTCCAAGAAATCTGTGCCTAATATGACTGAATAATTGATGCTTTCAATCACTTGAAATTTTTGTACCAACTCTACCAGTATAGGTAGTATCACATGTCCTTTAGTAGTGATGTCCTTCCCTTTCCATCTGCACATTAATTTACTAACTCTGAATTTTCCAAAGAATATTCACTAACACTGATTGTCTGTTACTGCCCTCTCTGAAATGCATGAAACACCCTGCATACTTGTATCAATTAAAGCATTCTGAAATCTACAATCGGATGCTTTATGGCAGTACTCACCACATTGGTAACACGGGCGTGTTGTTTCCCTCAAATTTTCAGTGGTTTCAGCCTTTTTGTTGCTTCATTCCTTATGCATGGCATTATTAGAGTCATTTTTAAGCCTCAGTTGTTGAATTTCCGCTCTCAAGTTCAAAATCTCTCCTTCAAGTTTTTTATATATTATTAACTGCTTCACTGAATGAGCCATGTTTCCATACTTTCTACATCCTCCAATGTTTTTGCCTCCCTCGCTAAGACAAATAATTGCACACTTTAATCCAGTCCATTTATTGCTATATCAAATATTTCCCCAAGTCAATTTCCCTAGGTCCATTTGCTTTGATTTTACTTTCTCCAGATAACAGAGCATAGTGTCACTTCCTTTACCACAGAATAGAGATCTCTCACTCTACTGTACCGTGAGATCTCTGATGAGAAGAATCTTTCCTCAAATTTTTGTGACAGTGTGATTTAATCAGCCTGTACATCCTCTGGGAGTGAATAAGACCAGATTTCTGCTTCGGAATCCCTAGATACACATTGGCCAGGTATGGTGCTTTTTCTTCCTCATGTAGTCAAATTTTGAAAACCACACTTTTGCACTGTCCTGGTCCTTTTAGAAGGCTGATAAGGTGATGAAATCTCTCCCCAAATCCATATGTTTGTTTTTTTCCCCCACAATTCCACTTGAGCTGAAAAGTCAGCTACCTAGTCTTCTCCACCACGTCTGACCTGTTAGTTGTGGTCTGACCTGTTGGGTCTATTGTATCTTATTGAAAAATCACTAAGTCATTTTCAAACTACAGTTTATATATATACATGTAATATATACACTCAAAGTTCTGTCCACCTTTCCATGTTCTACACTATCTATCACTCCACTGCTAGGAATACTATCTGTTACATTCCCATTTTGCATCTCAAACTTGTATCTGGTTCTCATTTCTTTTATTGTTCTTTTACTCCTATGTGCACTATATCTTACTATTATCTTGTATCTATCTATATACATATACTATATCATAATCCCAATCCCACTTTTCTTACATAAGCTAGAATATGACTGGCTAACTATTACTAAATAAAGGACAGCCAATCCCCCCCCCCCCCCGATCATACCATAACTAAATGGTGCTGAAACAGCATTACATATGACTCAGTTACCCAGATTTGTCATGATGCTGACCTGTTTACCTAGATTTGTCAAAAGTCTACCCCCCAAAATTGACTTGCTACAAAAACTTGACTTGTTATTGATATATTTTCCCACTCGCACACCCAACTTACATTACCGCACACCCAACTTACATTACCGCACACCCAACTTACATTACTGGTAGTTTCTATGATGGTGACCTAGTTACACAGATTTATCACTGCTTCACCCACAACTATCCTGGAAATTCATATATTTCCCAAATTCTCACACCCAACATATTACTACTTAGAAACCCGATATTGGTGCTACTATTCTGTTAATTCCTGCCCATTCAAACTTGTCTATATATTACTTTTTGCCCCACACTAAAACTTCGTTTGGGGAATGTACCCAATGTCTGGCAGAAGAGACCAAGGGTTGCAACATTGTCAGAATGGCCCACTTTGACATTGTCAATTAATATTTTGGCCTGTCAAAAACCTCTCAGCAATTTCCTCAATCATAGAAGAATGAGGAAGGAGGAGGAGGTGTGCCTGGTGTTAAGCCCCTGAGATTTTTTCTAGACTGGAAAGGATCTTTTAGGACTGTGTGGCAGGTATTGTGCACAAGACAAGGGGTAAGAGGTGATAGACATCATTTATTGCTTTGTAATAAGACCATACCTCCTCTTACACATCTAACAGAGAGGAAGGAGCAAGTGTAAGAGCAGGTGTTACTTGTGCTTCCTCCATGTCGAACTCATTAGAGTTTACCACAATGGAGACAGAATCATCGAGGACACTCTGATCTGTTGAGTGTGTAGGTATCACTAAGGAACTCTCTGCGCTAAGTCCTGTACTGCAACACAGTGTGTAGGAGCTGCGGGAGTGACATGAGATGAGAATGTGTCAGTCCTGGAAGAAGTGACGCCTCTACCCTTCCGAATGGTTTCCACCTGGTAAAGAGGTGATGGTGGGACACAAACCACAATATCGCCTCTGTTATGAGGACAAGATCCAAAAGCCCATGGGGGCATGCATGACCAAGGCTCCTGAGTTGGAGGGCCCCACATCCCATAGGGATTCAATGGGATAATAGGAAAGAGGAAGGCGGAAGTCAATTTGATCCCCTAACCTTAGTCTGAGCCCTTCTGGTTATACTCCCAATGTTCATAATTAGATGGTAAAGGGTGGAGAGGGGTAACTCTGTCCAAGCCCTATCCCCATACTGTGAGACTTTAGTGTGATGATCAGAGAATACAGGACTGTCAAATGATGCATTACTAAGGAAGATGTAGTGCTTACTCCTCCCAGTGGGAAGGTGCGACACACTACTTCTAACAGGATGTTGCCGGTGCTTCTCCTCCTCAGTGGGAGACAGCAACACTATGAGGTGAGATGTGCATCTCCTCCACAATGGCAGTGGCATACTACAGGATTAGTGGTGCATCTCCTCCATGGGAGGCAGCGACATGATGCTACATGGTTGCTGTATCTCCTTAACAGTGGGAGGTAGTGCTGCGCTGGGAGGGGAATTCCAGTCAGGTGACCCCTTATTTTCAGTAACAGAGATGCTGTAAAAATCTGAAGAAAGGCAATGAAGTTTCTACTTTTTCTGATCATTGCAGCTGGAGTCTGCAAGATCCCAGGTTTCCGCAGACCATGATTTACAAAATGTACAATAATATCTTATTGTATTCCTTAAATAAATTAAAGTAAATAAATAAATGTATTTATAATGTCAAGAATAACTCACATATAGAGTACACTCTTGTGATCTATTATAGACGTAAACAGTAGCATAAATTTACCACACTTTTTCTAAGAATGAGAGTTCTCAGTGTTTTATACAATGTTTATTGACAAAATTAAGTGTACATGCATACATACATACATAAAATAACAATGTGGACTGTCAAGTGCCAAATTTTTCTTCAGTAAAATCCATTAATTAATTCTTAGTCTAGCCAACAATTAACTGTTATCTTGTGGCAGATTTTGCATGGAAAAATGTTTCCCTAACTGAGGTCACCATTATTAGTATGTTTATAGTAAAAACGAACAAGCTGTATGACAGGCTAGAAAGAGCGAAATTCGCATGTAAAGCTGTCAAAAGTGATTTGAGACAAATGATAGGGTGTTATTTCAACCCCAGGTGGCATGTTTGGCACTTTGTTAAGCAGTTTCCCAAATGTCTGTAGGAATAGCATTTATTCCGATTGGTCAAATGTGGAAGGATGGGGTAGGTCGAGCCCTGAACCTGAAGGGAATATATACTACGAATCAAATGATTTTAGTCAGTCTGGGAAGGACCTCTGAAAGAGAAGACATTATTATTATTAATTCTGACCATAGGAGAGACTCCGGACGTAATTTAGGAAAGACGTCCGTAAAAATCGGGTTCCAGGGAAAAACTGAATTTGGAACGATTGTAAGACGCCAAAAACACAAGGTATTTAACTCAAATTCACATTTATCATGATGTAATTTATATGATGTTTTCTTCGTTAGAGATGCATGATCTGTTGATTTTGTAGGAATCGTTCACATTTATCATAATGTAATTTATATGATGTTTCGTCGTTACAGATGCATGACGTGTTGATTTTGTATGGATAGTTCGGTTATTACAGTGATTTAGTAATGTACTTTTGAAATCTGAATTAGAATTTTCACCTTATATATGTAGGTAGGTTAATGGATCTTGTAGAAAACTTGCAGTGTACATTTATGATTGGAAAGTGTTACATTAATTTGAATTTATCATATTAGTGAATATTGATTGTGGGCTATGATATATTGCCTCACTTTATGTAATGATTTATGGGAATATATGTGACTTCCCCAAATTCTGATGTCGATAATTAGCGGTATAACTGTATTTGTTAGCCGTATAAAGGTTAACACTGATAGTAAGATCTGATTGTTCGAACCAGAAAGACGGACGGTCAATCTCAACTCTTGAAACCTAACGAGATACTTAGGGCGTTTTACCCTTTTCTTTTCAAAGGAAAATAGTTTGTTGGATAGAGAGAAATAACGAGGAGGTCGAGATCCAAAAGAGGGAAAATAATTTAGAAGTCCGGGTCGTGATAATCCCACATTCACCCAGAGGGCAAGTTAAAGTCGAGATGCAAGCAGAAGAAAAAAAAAACAGTTGTCGACCAGGTCATGTGAATTTACCAAGCGGTCCAGTGTTAATGAACACTCGATTTCGTGATGAAATTTGCTATCAGCCATTAACGGCTAAATTTGTCTATTATTTAGTGTTTGAAATTTAGTTAATGTATCAATTATTTTAAAACTTTGGCTTTAGAGTGCTTCTGAACTAAGAGTATTCAGAAGGAAAGAAATTTGTAATTTACTGTGTCTTTCTTCTCTTGATTCTTTTGATTAAATTCTTTATTTATCTTTATAGGGTCTTGTGTGTTGTCTTTGTTCAAGATACTGACTCAGATTACCATATCCATTCTATAACCGGGCAAATCCCACCATAGAGGTCATCCTTTAGATAACGAGTATTAGCGGGAGGCGGTTTCGAGTGTTGTTTTCCAAGTTGCGCAATACCTCTGTCCAGTGGCTTGTGCAATATTGTACCAATAACGCTTGATACCGAAAACCCCCGTTACATGGACAAAATTCAATATGTTGAATCAAATATCTAGTATAGACACCGTATAGGATATGGTTCTTGCAGTGTTACTCCAGACTGAAGAATATGCAGCATCAAGCATCGGTGGTTTTTCATTCCTGCCAACAGAGTCTTAAACACAGCCATGCTAATTATTTGATTCTTAGCAACTACTGAGCTTATTAATTTATTAAGTGGAGTTTATTAATCATACTGAGATTCCTTGGTGCCGCTGTGATAAGTTTTGACTATTTGTGAATGTAATCATATTGAAATTATTATACCAGGACCATTGATACTATTGATATAACCCCGACAACAAATTTCCAGTGACTGTGCATTCTGGAAGCCTAGCATCCACTTCATTCAGGACCATACCGATTATACCATTAAATCATGTATGAAACAATCGTTCCTGTTTCTGCCCCAGAACTGTTAAATGAAAAAGTGCTTCATTGTTGAATAACAGTCAAGATCTTTTCTGTCTCAGTTTTGTGAATCTTGGTTAACATATTTATCGCTCAATTTAACCAGGGTGGATTCAGTGGAAAATTCCACTGGAGTGTCTTCACACCTGGTGATCAAGTCATTGATCAAGCATTTTAACATGCTAATCCAATGATTCAAAGTTGGCTTTGAGTTGGCATTGGTAAATCAGAGTGGGAAATATGCACTTAAACTTACACATCTGTCAATATTCTATCCAAATCCTACATTGGTGTATTTTTCCAATGTCGGAATTCCTTAGTCAATTTCATCATGGATTATAGCTTTGTTGTCTTTGTGGTTAAGGATTGTATGAACACAGCTGTGAATCCAGGGTGTCACGATTTTAAATCCATCTTTGGCTTGATGAAGTGGCATAATTAAATGTGCATTAAGAACAATATCTGCTGTAACTCTGGGGTATTAGAGTGGTGTAACATTGATATCATTCCAGGAATCATATTTTATAATAACAGCTGCCTTAAGTGTCTTTACCTGGTTTGCATCTGTGCAGGATAATTGCCACATGATTTTCTAATTCATTAATGCACCTGTGAAACTTAAAGTCAGGTACTTGTAATTGCTATGTTGTATGTGTGATGTGATGGCGTCATTCTTGTTTATAAACATGGTCAGCAGACTTAGTACATGTAATTTGTCGAGTATGTTCATCCTCAGTAGCAATTTGACTTTTTGTTTTCATCCTCGAACCTAAAATCAAGAATGTCAGCTGTTTTTGTGCCTCTTGGTACATTTTTTATTGTGCTCACTAGCAATTTGTTTCTGTTGTTGCACTGTACCTGGTCATGGATTATCAGTCATAACCATTGGTCCTAATAATGCAAGTATGTTGGCATTACATATATGGTTTGGTATTCATATTCCGTGCTGTTGCATGATTTGCCTTTGTTGAATCACTGTTGGCATGATTATATATAAAGGAAGATCTTTCACTAATTGAAAACTCTATCAACAACTTATTTAAATTCATTTGCTCATGCAATTGCTTTAATCTTAGGTATAATTTCATTTACTTCTGTGTCTGTTTCCACAGTGCTGTGTGATTCCCCAAGTGTTGGGTGCTTTTGCAAATCTCCATTGATGAGTGTGATAATACTCACTAACATTTCCATATGACCAGCAAACCAGATTATAAGAATTTGACTCCAATGCCACATTTCAGACATGATCAAGCAGCTATTCCAACTTGATACATAAGTAACTATGATTTACAACATTCATAATGGCATCATAATTCATATTTTCCAAGACACAGACCTTCGCAGTTATTATATCCCAATGCCATTAAACTTCATATATACATATGATATTATCTAACTGGTTGATTTCTTCAACAGTATTTGCTTCAATGCTTTTGGTACTAGCTTCTAAAACTTATTTTTCGGCTCAGTTTCTCTTCTGCATGGTTGTATTCCATATCAAACATATATTGAAGATTGAATTTTGTGGATGCCATGATCATCTTAATTTTGAAAACATCTAATTGATTTACCTCTTTGATAAATCTGTATGACGCATTCAAATGAAACAGCAATTTAATCTTTTCTGTATTGTCTTTTCCACTCCATTCATCTGCAAATTTTACACCGAAGAATTCATTTTTTTTATATAATGCATTCTACACAATGTGCACAATTCTTATTTTATGCGACTCTGTCTGTATAGAATTTAAAATTTTGTGAGAAATCTTCAATGGAGGTGATTTTCACAATCAAACTTCTTAGATGAAATCTTGCTTATGTGATAAGTCAAAAGAAGTCATGTATGGCTGTTTTTCGTGACCCATAAACCTAAACTTCACCTGCCTTTTATTGAAATGTTTTAAATATTGACTGATTGCTGTAGTATTCTTCATGATGTCATTATATACAATTTAGGCAACAGTGCAAGAGAAAATGAGCTAAATGTTAACAGAAATTACTGGACCATGGAATATGAATGAATACTACTCCACATGATGCATTTAAATACTATCTTTTGTGACTCTAATGCCTATGAAATGAACCAATTGCTACCCATAATCTAGAGAAACAGAGCTACATGCAAAGGTTACCTAAAATCACTGGACCACAAAATACTGATAACAATGACCTAGTTTTCAATGAGTACTGGAGTAAGCTTCATTTCACAATTACATTTAACTTTTTGGACTCCATGGGCAATAATGTCTGAAAAGTTTGCTATTTTGAAGGTTAAACAAAATCATTGCATAATGAAATACAAGTTACAGTAGGCTAATTTTCAATGAAAGATGCAGTACTGAATATGGCACATCTAAATATCAACTGTGTGGTTCTGTGATTAATAGCGTCTAAGTAAAGATGACTCAAACATAAAATCTAACAAATAAAACACCAAAACACAAAAGTTAGCCAAATCATTGTACCATCCAAAACAGGTTACAGTGACATTGCATAACATAGTACTCATCATGATGAAATAATCTACCAAGCTATGGGATTACAATAGTAACAGTTCAAAGAGTGTATAAGGTATCAGACAGGTGGGTAGTGTTGTGTATATTTAATTTGCATTGTTTGTTTGTTTGTTTGTTAGTTTGTCTGTTTTTATTTTTTTATTTCATTAAATGCTATTGGTAATGTGATATTATATGTTGGGCTTGACCTTGTCCAAATCAAGTTCATTGTCTACTGGACCAGAGTCAATGATTTAAAAAAAAAATAATTCTGTAAACAACTAACACATTGCTAAATATTTTCCATATGAGTATGGGTAACTAATAGGATTATTATCTTTGAGTAAAGGACAATGTGTTTACCATATTCTTTATTATAATTATTTTATCTAGTAAACATTAGGAACATTCCTATAGGACTCACGGTACTAATTCAGTTCCCATAGTAAACCTATGGAAACAGCATGATATTAAAATTTCATTTAAATTTCTGAGTGATCATGATCAAACCTATATTTATCAGTATAGATGAAACCTGGAAGACCACTTCTGTGTAGAGAAAAGGATACGAGCTGTAGCATTTTCTAGACCTAGATGTGTTTGAAACATGTGCTTTCAATTCCTCACCAAAAAGTCAGGCGCTAATTTCAGTAATGAGTGTTCCAAACTTACGACTGTAAAAGGATTGAAATTCCATCAAGAAAACAATTTCTCTGTTTTTTTTTACATTACTACTAGGATAAGCTCTCAAAAGATTATTTTTCCTACAAATAACTTTCATTATCAACCAATCCTGACCATCCAAACCCGTATATATTTTATTTTATGATCACCCAATTCCAGACTGGTTCCCATTTTTCCATACAATTAGTACTGTGTGTCCTTTAGGTAATATATTTTTAGAAAGTGCTAATTGTGACCTGAAGTCAAAGATGTGACAACATAGTCTTGTTTTTCCAGAAAGTATTTATTTGTGCTGTAAGATCTTAACAGAATCAGTTGTATTATTGTGTGTCCAGTAATTCATTTGGGCTGGGATTTATTTATTAAAATTATTTATTCACTGGAAATACAAAGTGCTCACCAAAAATAACATTCTTGGAAACAGAGACTTAGATTTAAGGTGAAATAAGGATATATTCTTGGATAATGGATTGTTTGATCCAACAAAATAATCTTGGCATATCACCACAACACAGGCCACCACATCAACACTTTCAGTGTTGGATTTATTTTGGATTTCAACTAAAGTTTATTCAGAACTTTAGTCATTAGGACTTGTGTCAGTAATTCTGGGAATTTTTGGGATTTAATTAGCAATACTGTTAGTTCTTTTACAATTTTTCACTTTGTATTCTAGGGAAATAAACTATTTGTTCAATGTTACAAAGCTTGTTGATTTTCACTCTTTTCTATAACTTATTGTAAGGTTATAATAATAATAGACATCATCAGTCCATAAGCTGGAATTCTTTGCCAGTGGAAATATACATGAGCACATTTTTAAAATCTAAAGTGAAAAAAATGAAATAAATTTTTGGAAGATGTAATCTTAAGTTATTTTTATTATGATGTTTAAATTCAAGTTTTTTCATTGTCAAAACTATTTACTGTGCAAACAGAAATTACCAGGGAACTCATAACACTGTACACTTAATACTGAAAGTATGTGTACATTTTACCTTATATACAACTTACATATGCTTAGTTTCTTCATTTTGTTATAGCTTTATCCCTATTTTCAACAGAAAAGCAAGTTGCTATATGTATTAACTTTGGTGGCGCTCTACAGTTTCGTACTTTGCATAGGGTTAGAATTTTAAAGAAAAATAATTTTCTGGGATTTCTTCACTGGTTATACTGGCAATATAATAAAGACTTTGTATATCTTAGGTGTTGGGAGAAGAACTTTCAATTCCCTTTATTTTGATGTATGATTGATGGGTGTACTTTAGGTTCTAGAGTATACAGCTTGGGCTAACATAAGATGTGCTCATGTAAACAAACTTCTAGCATGGTCATTTTCACTCCTTGGACTTCAGAGGTAAATTGTAGAAAAATGGTACGATAACTTTTTTTACTTTCCAGATATTTTGTAATTTGTTCATTGCACTTTCAGAAGCTGCTATTGTCTACTAAGGCAAAATTCGTTTTCCTAGTTTAATAACTGCTAAAGTTAGTGTACTTTTGATTAATTCTGGCTAATTTTTCAAGCACATGGGAGCATCCATTTTGTTATACCATGCGCTTAGATCATTTACAATTTCCACAAGTGCAGTATCCAAAGAAATATCAGCCACATTGCATCAAAGTAGCATTGAGATATGCCAACATTATCTCCATTGTGCATGTTACAAATGCAAACAACTTCACCTCACATACGTCACTATCTGAAAAGTACATATTAACTGGTGAGCGCCCCCTTTGTTACAACATATACATGCAAGTAGTCTAATAAATAACTAAAACAAAGTATCAGGCCTGGCACATCAAAGACATTTTACCCCCCAAAATAGCAGACAAATAATCATTATTATATAAACAGAGATTGTCAAGCTAGCTAGCTAAATTGAGGACATCAGGGTTAGTAAGCAAGGTGAGCAAGATTATCTAAAGTATGAGTGTATTACATCACTTACTGGTATTAACAAGAAACATTACTTGACTTTATGACAAAAATTAAGACAATGTCTTTTTTATTCTTAAGAGCCTTTGCAATATTTAGCAAAGCTAAATAATTAAAACATAATATGTGCTGTACATTGTGCTGAAAGTGAGCAGTGCACTGAAGTTACATATAATTTTTGAGTAATACTCACTGTTTTGGTGCAGACAGTTCTGTTTCATCTTTAGCTTCTTTTTTCTGCTGATCTTTGTTTTCCCCATCTTTTTGGGCCTCACTATCTTCTCCATGTGCTTTTTTTCCTATTATATAAAATTATGCAAACATGACTACACTACTTTTATTATACAATGCTGCCATGATAACGAAAAGATGAAAATGTCATGAAACTCAGAATTCTTTATTCATAGATAAGAGGAAACTAAGAGGTAAAGTAAGTGAATTGTAACAATAAATATATTTTAACAAATAAAGGTCACTAATGGACTTCCACCTGTTTCCTATATAACCAGTTCTCTAATCCTCCATGATCAACATGCATAAATCAATTAAGTACTGCTTACTTAAGCTAAAGGACATAATCCATGGCAAGCTTGACTCTTTTATAAAAATTTATTACATTATCCAGGGAATTGTTTTCCAACTACTTTATTAAATATGCAGTTTATTTCCTACCTAAAATTAACAAAATATAAGAGAATAACATTAATGCATTATGAATGTAATTAGTTTGTAAATACTATCCTTTCATCTATTTGCAAGTGGCAACAATTTTATTATTGCAGTTCTAGAGGACTATTATCTAACAATGCCACAATGACCTAATTTTTAGATCCTGGTGTGCTGGCATAGAGTCATCTGTAATATATGCAACAATATCACCATAATAAGAGAAAATAAGAATTTGAAAAACAGCAAATTATACGCCTGACCCATTTTTATTAGTTCCCAGTGTAGCAACTAGTATGGCATAATCCACTCAGGAGATTAATGACCATCAGGTGTTGTCAAGGTCTGTGATGCACAACTAATGTGATTGTGAAGAAATGATGTACAATAACCAGGCTTGAAATTGAGTTTTGACCTGCAAATCAATATGCTTCTTCCTCACTCAAAGTACAAGTCATCAACACAGTTTGATAACTGTAGATGGTAGACAACTTGAGTTTTTGCATAGAAATGAAATTAGACAAGCGGCCACATAATATTATCTGCTTTAAAGAAGGTGTAAAATTGGTTTACAAAAAAAAAATCAAGGCCAGGGGTGCATGTTGAGCTCATCACTGAAGCAATACTGTCAAACATGTGGCCACAACCTTAAGGTAAAAGGTTGAACAATGCATCTTAAGAAATCATGGAGTTTAGGAAATATAAGAAAATGTAAAAACTTTAATCACAGCCATAATGCAAATTTTAAATTAGTTATTATTTGACAGAACAGAGAGATTGTGAGTAATGTGAAATATGGTATGGAGTTGTTACCTCAAATCAGGATTAATTTCATTTACCTGATTTTAAGCATGCTAATGGACAAAATGACAATTACTACTGAACAAATTTCCTTTTTCTATGCAAACATTATGGCACATCATCTCATCACATTCCTTTCACTGTAAGTTGTTGCCTTTCATATGTCTTCAATGTAGTGCAAGCATTTTTAGTCTTTCTTAGTAGATCATTGCCTGGCTTGTATTTGTGGCAATCTTCATTATAATCACAGATCTCAACACTTGGGGGATTATGCAATCTTACCTGATACAGGTTTAGTCTAGAGTCAGCCTGAATTTTCCTTAGAATAGAAAACGTTCATTGTGTGTACGTGTGTGATTTGGATTTTTAACGTAGCTTTAACAATTTTGCAGTTATATCGCAATGATGTCTGCAGTGTGGCATTTTATAGTGATGTCTAGCACTGGGGTATCATGCTACAGACATGTAGTATCATGTCCCACCCAATCACATGATCCTGACACCAGGCTGACCAGTCCTAACACTAACCTCTTAATGCTGAGCACCAAGTGAGGCAGTTCTTAGTACCATTTTTATAAGTTTTGGGTATGACTTGGCTGGGGATCGAATCCATGACCTCCTGCATCCGAGGCTGATGCTCCAACCACTAGGCCACTGGAGCGCTCTGAAAATGTTCATTCAATGTCTGCCTTGGAATGTGGCAATGTAAATACAAGCATAGTTGAGTTCGCAAAAAGATTAGATAGATAGTGGGTAGATTCAAATTGCTGATTGCCTACTGGAACCGTTGAAGATCCAGGTGCTATCTAGGTTGAATGAGAAGTTCTTAAAATCAAATTTACATGAATTGCAGAAATTAAAGTCACTTCCCCCTGAACTTGCTTCTAGCCACTGAAAATTCCTGTTTCCATCTATTGGATTTTGTGTGACATTTTAGTTGTTCAGATGCTTAGATTTTGTTGTTTGAGCATTGGAAGATAATGCATACCCCGGAACTTAGACATTTTGACAAACTTTAATTACCAGAGCCAACCAGAGCTATTTTACACCACGTCTTCAGTAATTCTTCATTACCACATTAACCCCTAGCGATGACTTTACGGGGTATGAGGTAGTAGCCTACTTCCATGGTCTGTAGCGTCAAGGTCATATATGATACACTAAAGTGGGTGGTATCATTGAAAAGTAGACAGATGTAGCTCTACAATGATAGCAAGTAATCTGGATATTTTAATTGTGTTACAAAATACAGAGGGAAAAACCGAAGTTTTTGGACCAGTTTTTTTTTCACCCAAAAATCGCCCATGGTCGGGTTCTGAATTTGTGTCCAGACTTTAGACTTTATGACTTCAGATCTATGGCAGACTGGTCTGAGACGCACACAGACAGGTGAACCTGTGCAAAAAGTAGGATAAGGTGGACATTTTGAATAAAGAGTCTTCTACATACGAAAATTAAGGGTCCGTTAAGCAAAAAAAAAAAAAAAATAAAAAAAAAAAAAAGTCAGATTTTTGCCCTTCTGCTCATGCGCCAGTAAACTAACCAATAAAAAACATTTTCTGTATCATTAGTAACCATTTGTCTAATAGATTATTGTTTGGAAATCGATGGATTACGATGTATTTAGAAATAGTCCCCAAAATATGTTTCCTACTCGCATTTCATGCGAAAACAGCAAAAACCTCCAGGGGTTAATGTGTTAATGGCTAACCCAAGCATAATGAATCCATTAATGTATTTAATCCTTTCCATATTACTTCTGATTACATATAGCATAACCCATCAAAAGAATCCAAGTAATTGTTTTATGCAGCTGGAGCTCGTTAATAATTCAACCATAATCCATTTAAGGTTTTGACCATTTATGAATTACCAATTAATGATCACACATAGTATAATTCAATGATTACATTTAGGCAATTAAAGTATTATGCACAACAGTTCACAGTCATGTGATGGCAGAAAGTCTTTATCGTAAACATGCTACCTTGGAAGCAGTGTTATAAAAAAAGGATAAAATGTCTATTCTGAAATTTGTAAGATAATAATTTTGAGTATTTGGGAGATTTAAAAGAGTAACAGGAGACAGCCTTCATTTTTGGAGTAAAAACCTCCTTGCTGGGAAATGCACATCAATGAATGTAATTTTGACCCAAAGGTCAAAGGAGCAGATGTACATATCACAGAATGAATTATCTCAGCTTCATACTGATTCATCTCACATAAAAAGCCATCACAGATTTTGAAAATGAGAAAAATCCAAACTAATAACTTTATGCAAATTTTCTTTTGATGTGACCTTGATCTAAAAGCAATCAGAAAACATGTTGCACCTCAAGTCCTGGAAGATATGAAACAGATTCCATGCAATACAGTCCAAATCTTTGAGGATATTGATGATGTTTTAGATACTTGGACAGATCTGTTTATCAGTATAGTGAACAAACATGCCCCTTTAAAAACACACAGGATGAAGAAAGTCCATCAGCCAGGCTGGATCTCCCCAGAAATTTTAGAAGCAATAAAGCAAAGAGACCAACTAAAATCAATAGGAAATTAAACTGAATATAGAGTTTGGAGGAATAAAGTTCATAAAATGATACGTCAAGCCAAACAAGCACCCTACAAAAAAGAGCTGGATGGAAACCAAAATAACCCGAAAGCTATCTGGAAAGTGTTTACAGGGTTTGGTGGAGGCAAATGTAGGAGTAAAACTGATATTGAAGCCCTCAATCATGATGGCATTTATACTGATAATCCAACTGACATATCAAATCTTTTTAACAAAATTTTGGTTAAATTGCTGAAAAACATAAATAACCCAGAACTTCGTCTGATCAGCTGGAACTCAAATATTTTTGTGATAAAAACTACCAAACAATATAAAGTTTGAAATTCCTGAAATGATTCCAGAATTTGTGTTGAAATATATTTTAAAAAATGGATGATTGTAAAACATGATATGATTGGACCAAGGCCAATGTTCCCTCTAAGCTGCACGTGTGTGCACCTTTTCTTTGCTGCGCAACAGTTTCAAAATTCCACATACAAGTTTTGGTAGCAAATACATATGTCGCACAGCAGTTTCAAAATTCCGTGCACACAGGGGAAAATATTAGAGGGAACGTTGACCGAGGCTACTAAAGGTAGCTGCACCTTCAATTGTAGAGAGTAATAGCTTTCATTTGCAATGAAAGTATTAGGTCTAATAAATTTCCACAAACATGGAAAACTGCCAAGGTTATACCAGTGCATAAAGCAATAACAAAAGATGATGTAAATAACTACAGACCTATCTCTATCCTACCTTGTCTCTCCAGATTACTAGAAAAACATTTACATGATTCTTTTCTCAACTATTTGAACACTTATGATCTTATTCATGATAATCAGTCTGGCTTTCGCCAGAATCACTCCTGTGAAACTGCACTTGTATCTTTGATAAATGGCTGAAAGCATTACATCAAGGAGAAATGGTAGGCACTATTATAGTTGAGTTTTGTAAAGCTTTTGATGTTGTAGACCATGAAATTTTACTTGAAAAACTAAAAATCTATCAATGCAGTGAAAACTCCCTAAACTGGTTTACTTCTTACTTAACCGATAGAGTGCAAAAGGTATCTTTAAATGGTCAACTTTCTGAAAATAAAAATATTAATTGTGGAGTACCACAAGGCTCTATCCTTGGACCTCTGTTATTCATTATATTTATCAATGATTTACCTCTTAAGATTGGAACTTCAATTTCTTCCACTAACCTCTATTCAGATGATAATACACTGTCTGAGATGGGTAAAACCAAAACGGTACTTGAAAATAACTTACAAGATGCTCTCAACAGACTTCAAGTATGGTGCCAGGAAAACAGTATGATCATAAATACAGAAAAAATGAAAGCCCTACTAGTTGCAACACAACAAAAATGAGCAAGACTAAATAGCGACAAACTCCAGGTTCTATCTGAGCCTTAATATGACCTCTCAAGATAGAATTCTTGGTTTATTCGTAGATAACAATCTTACTTGGTCTATTCACATTACAAACATGTGCCAAAAAAGGTTAATTCTTATCTTTGGCTACTGAGGAAAATCAAAACATAAAATATAAAAGTTATATTCAGCCATATCTGGAATACTGTAACATAATTTGGTGTAATACCTCTAATTCAAACATAAGAACACTTTTAAGACTCCAAAAGAGGGCTTGCCATTTAATTCTAGATCAATGTATAGACAATTTTCAGGATGCAATGAATAATATAAAGGTTTTAACAATACACGAAAGAATATTTCTTAGAAAGGCTAAATTGATGTATAAAGTATCCAGAAAATCCATTCCTGTCTATCTAAGCAATATCTTTCACCAAAGAGATGCTGATGGTACTCCAAATTTAAGGTCTATAAGACGTAAAAGTTACATTATACCAAGGCCAAAGAAGGAATTGTTTAAAAAAAGTTTTCAATATACTGGTCCACTGGTATGGAACAACATTCCCAGTAACATAAGGCAGGCCCCTAGCATTTCTTCTTTTCATAATCAATGTCTTAAATGGATGAAATCTTTAGAAAATTGAACAGTTCTAGCACAAAAAAATACCGCCTGCTTTTCTGTAATTTTGCATCATTTTCATAGTTGAAATTTTCAATGCAGGATGATATTTTATGTTTTATCTATGTTTATGTTTTCACAGATGCCTGGCTTGATACTTTGAATTCTAAAAATACTTAATTATTTAGTGCTGTTGTTGTTGTAGGGTTTAATGCCATTATTTTTCGTAAGTCCTTGGCTTCACATGGAACCAGACCACAATTAATAGTACCCACGAATGTAGTTCTAGTCTATTTTTAGAACATTTTCCCTTTCTCATTTTGGTGGTGATAGAAGAGTTTTATTTATGCATTTTTGATAGGGATTTAAAGGTACTTGTTTATTCTTGGGAATATGAGCTCAGGATGTGGTTGTCCGTGTGTATTTCGGCGACAGTGCACAGTAAGTAATAAGATTTTGGATCAAAATTTAATAGAGGAGACATGGGAATTGCCTAAACTTAAAGTTCCCCAACAAACAAATTTCAGAGTCTCACGCAGACGATATATGTTAAGACCCCACTTGAAAAAGAAGTATTCTAGTCTGTGTAATCTGAACACCTCCATCTCCTCTCTTCTCTCTGGTGATGATGTTGCCCAAGAAATAAAGAAATGTGAAACTGGACTTCAACTTAGACGAGATGAGTATGCTTTCAATTTCAATGCTAGAGGTAGAGGATGCCCAACCAGAACATATTTGGGGAGAGGACGCAACCGATACCAACCATATAATAACCCTCATCAATATGGCCACATGAATACAAATCGTGGCAGGGGAAGGATGCACATGTCTCAACAGGGAGATATTCAACATAGCTGACAGGTAAATTCAGGGGTATACAAAATAAGTAAATGTCTTGGAGCATGGAAGTTGTTGACATCTGATCAGTGGATTTTACAATTGGTGGATGGTAATAAGATTGAATTTGACAAAATTCCAAATCAAAACAGATTACCAAATGACATCAACTTTTCTAATGAACAAAAGAATCTGGTACAAAATGAAATAGATGAAATGTTAAGGAAAAGAGCTATTATACCTTCTTTTCATGAAAAGGGAGAGTTTATTTCAAATTTGTTCATTGTACCTAAATCTAATGGGAAATTCAGCCCAGTCATAAATCTGAAGGCTTTGAATGAATTTGTCACATACAAACATTTCAAACAGGAAACTTTTTCTTATGTTTTGGAACTAATAAAGGAAAATGATTTTGTCACATCTATTGATCTAAAAGATGCATATTTCAGTGTTGCAATACATACAAATTTTCAAAAGTATCTAAAATTTCAGTCGAATGGAATACTTTATAAATTTGTTTGTTTACCCTTTGGGATTTCCAGTGCACCAAGGGTCTTCACAAAAATTTTGAAACCACTGTATTCCTGTTTCAGGAAACTAGGTATTCGTTGCTCATACTACATTGATGACTCCATTAACATGAACACATGCCCCACTTTATGTCTTCAAAATACAAATTTAATGTTCGAAAAGATAGTATCTCTAGGATTTACTATTAATTATGAGAAATCTCACCTTATCCCATCTCAGAAAATTATCTTTTTTGGATTTCTTATTGATTCAGTACAATTTAAAGTCTTCCTTACAGAGGTTAACGTCCAGAAAATTGTAAATACCGTCAATCAGTTGCTGGTCATGACATTCATTTACATAAAAGAGTTGGCATCATTTATTGGGTTACTTGTTAATGCTTTTCAAGCAGTTTTAGAAGGGCTAATGCATTATCAATATATGGAAAGAGACAAAGTTCTCTGTCTTACATACTGAAATAACTATGATGCACATATAATGCTGTCAGATAATAGCAAGGCCAAGCTAAAATGGTGGTCTGAAAACATAAAAATATGTAATGGCAAACATATCAGACCCAAACCAGTTGATATTTTTCTCCAGACAGATGCATCCACACTAGGGTGGGGTGCTGTTTCAACAGAATCCAATCAATCTGTTAGGGGTCATTGGTCAGTTGAAGAATCCAATTATCACATCAATTATTTAGAACTTCTTGCTATCTTCCATGCCATGAGATCATTTTGTAGCCTAGTTATGAATAAACATGTTTGTATTCAAACAGACAGTACATGTGCATTGTCATACATTAATAATATGGGTGGAATGCAATCTAAAGAAATGGATGATCTTTCAAAATCTGTTTGGGAATGGTGCCTAAAAAGAGACATTTACATTTCAGCCATTTACTTACCAGGAGTTGATAATACTTCTGCAGATTTCTTTTCTAGAAATTGTTTAGACTCTACTGAGTGGATGTTAAAAAGAAACATTTTTAGTAGGCTTTGCACTCACTTTTTTCAACCGGACATTGATTTATTTGCTTTCAGGTTAAATTTTCAACTTGATAAATTTGCTTCATGGAATCCAGAAACAGGAGCATTTAAATTTGATGCATTTTCCTTTTCCTGGCATGAATTTCAACCTTATATTTTTCCACCTTAATAGGAAAAATTGTGAATAAGATCACAAGTGACAAAGTTGACAAAGCACTTATGATAATTCCATATTGGCCATCTCAACCTTGGTTTCCCTTCCTTATGGATTGTATTGTTGATATTCCTGCCAGGCTGCCTCAACACAAGGATCTGCTTATACTCCCACACACCAGAGAAATTCATCCTCTAAAGGAAAAGTTGAAATTGATAGGTGTGGTTGTATCAGGGCAAACCTCCAGAGTCAAAGACTTCCAGAGAAAGCTGTTGAACTTATCTGCAATTCCTGGGGAAAAGGCACACAAAAGCAGTATAACCTTGCATGGAGGAAGTGGAACATTTGGTGTTCTGTCGGGAAAAACAATCCCTATAATGCATCTGAAGAAATAGTTGTGGCATACTTGAGTTATCTTGTATCCCATGGTAAATCATATAGTGTTATAAACACTCACAAGTCCATGCTGTTACAAACCCTACAATTACTAGGTTAGAACTGGTGTTATAAGCCACTTTTAATTACAAGATTTGTGAGAGGTATTTTCATTATGAATCCACCTCAAGCAAAGTATGCTTTCACTTGGGACGTGGGACAAATGCTCAAATATTTAAGTAAGTTGTTTCCCCTGCAGGATCTAGATTTTAAGTTACTGTCATTTAAAACTGTGACACTTCTAGCACTTTCCACAGCAGCAATGGCACAAACATCGATTGCCATGAATATTCATAATATGTGTATATCAAACAAGGATATTCAGTGTCATTTCTCTACTCTACTTAAAACTTCCAGACAAAGGAAGCGCTTTTGTTTAAAAATCCCTCATTTTCCTGAGGAAAGGATATGCCCTATGCACACACTTTTACACTACCTTGATAGAACTCATGGTTTTAGGATTTTGTGATCAGTTAATTGTCTTTTTGTACTTTTAAAGCAGTTACAAGTAGTACATTAACAAGGTGGTTGAAAGAGGTGCTACAACTTTCAGGCACTGATGTACAGTATTTTAAAGCTCATTCATATCGTTCAGCTTCAACATCTGCAGCATATAGGGGAGGTTGTTCCCTTCAAGAAATTCTTAGAGCAGCAGATTGGTCCTTGACCAAGAATTTTCACAAATTTTACTTATGTGATATGAATTTAGATAAGACTTTTGTAAAAGCAATTCTAAATATGAAATGAAAGTGTTGAATTGGACTGTTTCTGTTGTCTTTCTTTAAACATGATAATTTATACACGTGAAGCCAAAGGCTTACGAAAAATAATGGGCCCCCATCCAAGCAATACTTTACATGTGATGGATAGGGGGCATTATTGGAGTAAGCTGGAAGCTGAGCATGTATAAACCCTCCCAGTGATATGTTCCACCCTATTATGAGGTGTTATAGCCAAGAAAAACAAGGTTAAAATATGACGTGGAGGGATAAACAGCTGGTTATATATGACTATGTCATGTGATTTCGTTTCTCTTTAAAAAGTGCCTCTCAAGCAAGCGCCTAGGTGAAAATCCTAATTTATACATGATCAGCCTCCGGCTTACTCCAATAATACCCCCCCCCATCCATCCCATCTAAAGTATGCTTGGATGGGGGCCCATTTTTCAGCATACGATAGGCTATACATGGCGGCCAGTATTAATGGTGGAGGAAGAACCCGTGAAAACCCCCGACCCACTAGAAGCTACTGGCAAGCATTCTCACATACCCACATTGTCTGAATCTTAGACTCGAACACATGCAGACAGAGGTGAGATGGCAGTGATCTGTAATGGAGAGCGCTTTAGACCACTCTCTGTGCCCAAAATTATTTAGTGTCAAGCCAGATTTTTCACAAAATGTTGCATATACTGTATATATTGTACATAACAGATAGAAGGCTTCAAGGCAGATTAGTTCTGTAACTAATTGAGTTACCTTCTCTAAATAAAGTCTTTATTAGTATTATCATTATTATTATTATTATTATTATAAGTATGAAGAAATGCAGTACAGAGTTTAATAATTATAAGCAAATTAGAAAACAGTGAACTGTCTGACTGTGATCTTGACTGCATAGTCAATGGTAGAAGCAAGCTTGTCTCTGAATGAATATTCTTAGGTCATAATGATTAATCCTATGAATGAACAAATCCCATCAAAGGGTTTAGGAAGCAAATGACAACAGACTTAAACCAAAACCATAAGACAATATGAATGCAACCTCCACCACAATATTAAAATGATAAGCAAACATGCTACAGACTTAACTGTCTTAGCTTCCAAAATAATTCATACAAAGTATAAACACAAAGTCATCAAGGGAAAATATGAAGAAAAAATCTTTAAGTGATATTACTATCTGTTCCAGAGTGATAACACGGTTTTAATAACAGCTTGTGTTATTTTTATTTTGTTACTTCAGATTAACACCTTTTTTAAATTCTGGATTGATTTTTTCTTTTAACTGCTTTCAAATTATCTGTTGTGATGGCCGAATTGGATGAATGATAGGCACTATTTTCTATTACATGTTTAATAAAAATAACAACGATTTTAAAGAGGGTGGAAAAATTAGTTGCATTCAACTAATTTTCTTTGTGGCATATGCATATTTACATTCAAACTACATGTACATAATTACACACACACGCACACACACACACACACACTCAAACACACACACAGAGCAAGCACTGATAATAAGCTATATTAATATATGAACATCATAAACAGAAATTTTAAATGAACATGTTCCAACTAGGTACATTGTGTATATACAGTACAATAGTAGTGAGACAATAAAGTCAGAGGCTATTGAATTTATACTTTAAGTATGACCAACAGAATATTAGAAGCCTTGTAGTGAAAACCAATGTCAATATGACTATCTATTCAGGAGGAGTACCAATAACAAGATTTTCAAACTGGCTGATGTGGCAGCCATAAGAAGATATCCCAAGCTGGCCACAGTGGTGGGCTATATTGGATTTCAGATTGGCTTCATTTTCATTTTGTTTCCTTCTTATGCTGTAAACCCCATGTTGATATTATTTTAAGTTGAGGAAGAGTAATGATAGCAATGGTTGTCATTGTGGCCATATTAGCTGTGAGATCAGTATCATTTTCATTGAATATCAACTAGACATTAAAAGAAGTCTCTTGGTGAAAAAGTTCAATATAACTTTCCGTTTATGGCTAGTAGTGATAACATTTTCAAAATGGCTGCCATGGTGGTCATATTGGAGGTCAGATTTGCACCATTTTCATTTAGAACAAACATGACATTATTTTAAGTCTTTTGGTTAATATCACATGTCAATATGACCTTCCCTCTATGGGAACAAGCCACAACAAGATTTTTCAAAATGGTTGCAATGGTGGCCGTATTAGATGTAAAATTGAAACTATTTTCATTCAGGTACAGCAAGACATCATAAGAAGTTTGCTATTGAAACATGAGCATCCATTAGCTGTAACATGTGCTATTCAGTCACTTTTTTTTTAGTTTGGGTAATTATGTTCAGTTTGCATAAAATATGTACATGGTGTTCAAAAATGTTATATATTATACAATTATCACATGTTTGAAGATATCTTCTCTGGCAAATTGGAGGGTATGTGTCAGGATTTTACTCTCATTTGTTACTATTTAGCCCCCGACTTAGTCTGCAGCCCAAAAAAAAACCAAAGAAAAGAGAGAAAAAAATAAGAATAAAAACATAGGCTGCATTTGTAACAACAAATTGACAGAAAGTCCTTATAAACAATTAAATAATAATACAAAAGGATGTTCTGTTCCATATCTTGTTAAGAAGTTGAAAATAGCAGCAATTGCCGACAGAATGCAGACTGGCTTGACTATAATTGTTATCTGTAAAAACCTGAAAAGTTCATGACCGAATACTTACTGTCAACTTTGATAAATTCTGTTCAGTTGTTTTTGGAAAGAAGTCATTAGACATTGTTTCAATTTATTTTAAGAGCAGCTATATTTGATATCAGTTTGACATTATTTGCATAAAATTGAAATGCATTAATGACGGTGCTCTGTGTCAAGTTTGGTTGAAATCTGTCTAGGGATTTTTCAAAATAAGTTGAAAATAGGAATTGTTGATGGATAACAGGCAAAATATGACTGACACACAATGGACAAAGGACCATATTACTTGGTCCTCACAATCGGATAAACTAATAATAATGACTTTGCAGTTACCCATCAAAATTATCAAAAATTTTCAGACTTTAACAAATAATTCCTTTTTCACTGCCCCAGATAATTTGCATGCAAATGAAATAATATTTCCATAATATCTTGTTAAAAAACTTTAATACCGCTATTGTGTACTTTTGTGCCAGAACATTCAGTGCCAGTTAGAAGTGGTTTGGGTGAGTTAGCTGCATTTTCCTTGCTTGTAGTATTTAAAAATTATAAAAAATTTGAAACTGAATGGTTTAGATATTTAGATTATTGATAGTATGCTGTCAAGATAAAAGTCTGATGACCGATGAAACATAACTAAACCAGTAAAAATATAATTATCATAGGTAAGATCAAATGGTTGTCCCAAATGAAAAACAAAGTAAAATATATTATGAACTGAATTATGATCGATGTTGAAAAACTATCTGCAAGGAGAAAAAGTTGAAAATGGAATGGAAGATAATTTCTATAGCAAATATGACTGGCTATGGAAACCATCAATAATTTTGGTTTGATAAATAATAAAACCTTTTCATTTTTCTTGCAAAAAATATTTACTTTAAAAATTAGCAATACCATACATTTATTACCAATGAGAAATTAACATGCATCCATTTAATCTTAAAATGTCATAAGTAAATAGTCTTTTTCTTGCTAAATAAAAAAAAATATTTCTATTCAGAAAGCAATATTATTCTTACATTTTCAATTAATGCTGTATTCCAGATTTTTAGACCTGGTTCACTTTTTAGTGAGCTCACCAAAAAACAGTTCACGCAGCTGAAGCCACAAGAAATACACACAAAACTGACATTAAATGGGCTAAAAAATAAAAAAACTATCTAAGTGTAGTGGGAAGACAATGATTTAAGATCTTCTAATGCATGAACCATTGTCTACAGATACATTAGCACCCCTCAAAATTTTGAAACTTTGAAGTGGCTGAAAAGAATATCTAAAAATAAAGAAAAGTTCATTTCTTTCTTTTAACTGTTGAGTATTAAGACTATCTCTGTTAGTTTTAAGCAATAAGATTTTAAAAATGGTCACTATAGTAGCCATATTGGGTGTAATCATAACTAATTTAGATCCAAACTAAAGATCATTTGAGGCCCTTTGGCAAAAACCCCATATCAACATAACCATCCATTCAGAACGAGTAGTGATAACATTTTCAAAATGGTCATTGTGGCAGCCCTACTGGATGCATGACTGGCACCATTTTGTTCAGGGCTAAATAGATAATCGTTTGGTGAAAATTTCCATGTAGATATGCCCATCAGTTCAAGAGGTGTAACAATTTGATATAACTGTATTTGTGATGAACCAGACTGGTGAAGACCCTATTTCAATATGACATTCTATTTAGAAGGAGCTGCAAAAAAAAGTTTCAAGTTGGATGCCATGGTCGCCATACTGAATGCCATATTGGCACCATTTTCATTCTGGACCAACTAGAGAGCATCAGATGTTTTCTAGTGTAAACCTCAATGAGATATGACTGTCCATCTACTAGTAGACATAACATGATTTTAAAGATGGCCACCATGGTCAAACTGAAGGCCAAATTGGTACCATTTCTTTTAGGACCAATAAGCCATCACAAACAGTTATTTGAAGAAAACCAATATTAATATATTTCACATTTAGTAGGAGTAGTGATAACAAGATTTTCAAGATAAAGAATATCAAAATTTTATGATATTTGGCCTGTTCAAGAAGGTTACATTTGCCTTGGGTAACCAGTATCTACCAAATAATGCAGCTGTATTGATACAATGTCACACCAATGAGAATGTACGTTTATACTGTACTAATTGCTATTCACCTTGAGAACATCTTTTTAATGAGAAATATGTATTATTTGTGAATTTAGCAATAAAATATATAATTTATTTAAGAAAAATTAAAAATATATGTTTCAGCATGTCATTGAACTTATAGCTCTTGAGAAATGATGGTCTAAGAAGGCCTAATACAAAAGCTGGTGAAAATTTATGAAGATGCTTAAAATTATCCTTTCAAATGCAAGTTTTTTTTTGTCTTAAATTTACTTAGTATTTATAGAAATATCTGCTGACATCTTGGTTTCAAGAAAGTTGCACTGCTTGGTAGATTCTAGTGACCCAGCATGAGTGTATCTCTGTATTACCAGACCAAAAATCAAAATATTTTGATATTCTTTATCTCCCAACTTCTCAAGTGTACTATTTCATAATTGTTTGAAAGAAAAAACTGTTCACATTAAAATGTCATCTAAATAGTTGAATAGTGTCAATTTAAAAGTGAATACCATTAAGAAAGTTTCTCTCTACATACTGAGTCCAGTTCTTGTCACTAAGTCGTTGCAGAACATTTCAGTTGTAGTTAAAAATGCTTCACTCAAAAGGCATGTTAAGCTCTTTCACACATTTTGTAACAGGGTCACAAGACTTTTCACTTGAATCTAACCCTGGGCAGCAAGGTTACATAAATTGTAGGCAAGATATATAATTGCTTAATTTATTAAAATCAATACATTTTTTCAGATTACCTATTATATGGATTGAAATATTGCTCATACATTCTATTTCAACAATATGAAATAAATAGAAAATAAAATAGTAATACATGTACTAGCAATCATTGAATCTGAATATTAGAGATATAGAAGTTACTGGTCAGTGGAGGTGTACTCATTCCAGAATTCAATGAACAGTCATATCTTCTATGCCTCTATTATTTTGATTCAATAATTATTCATATTATTTTATTTTCTATTTTTTTTAAATTATTTTTTAAGCAATATTAACATCAAATACTATATCTTTGACTATATAGTTACAGTTGGAAGTAAATGATCAGTTTCCTACCCAAAATTTCAAAATAAATCAGAAAGGATTATATATTGAAAACTTGCTATTCTGGAACTTTTCTAAATCAACCTATTCAGTTGGTTACTTTCTTCCACATGGAAGATTCTATCAATTTTTAGTTCCTTATTTATGACAGGTAACTTGAGGGCACCTGAGTTTTTCAGGATTTTCAAAAAAGTGAATTGTACACCATCTGTGCTACTGTTAGGTAAATCACAAATGCTGAGATTATTTATATTGAAATTTATTTAAAATGGGTACAGTTGTAAATCGTACTTTGGAAAACCAGAGATAAAAATGTAACCAATCATATTCCTTTTGATAAATATATCGGCATATGTATCTTAAACATCAATTCATTCTGGACAACTAAAAATCATCATTGGCTTCTAAGTGAAGTTTCATGTAACATGCTAAATTTTTGTACAGAAGAGAACACACATTCTGACTGATATGTTATGAGCTAGTAGATCAACATTTGAATCATTGCCCCATGCTCATATTTCTAAACTAATGGCAAAAGTAAATAACTTGTCAACACTTGCCTTTCTTCTTTTTCTTGTACTTGTGGTATCCAACGTATCCAGCACCAGCTGCAAATACTGCACCAACACCTCCTCCTACTCCTCCTCCAATTTTTGCTGCCTTATTCTCACCTGCAGATATAAAGACAGTACATTAACATTAACTACATGCTCTCAAAAAGTTTTCAGGACAGGGTTGAAAATAAGTATATGCCCAGTCTTCTTGGATGAACAGATCTTTATCATTGCCTGTTTTGGATCTACCTAGGTCACATTATGGTCACAGAGATCCTTTATTTCAGTATCATATCCCTGGATTAGCTGTGATCATAACAGAAATAATAATGCTGACAATTATAAATTAAACAATTATAAATTGAACAATTGAACAAATTGAACCAATTATTACATTTGAAGAAAATTAATCCAATATCTATAATGCCTAAAGTTTGGCACCTTGTTCTGAATCTAGGCCAATGATGGTCTATAATACTGAAAACATTATAAACTTAATCACTAGGTCCAAGCTTACATTTTTCCTGTATTAACCATAACAAAGCAATTAACATTAATGAGACACCATGTTGTCTTTTAAATTGAATATTAATTAATGAAAGGGTGATTACACTAGCTCAAATCCAGGCTGAAACACTATGATGGTAGATTATGCTAAAGGAATATGGTGAGGAAAGTAATGACTCTTAAAATTAGCATCAAATATTTCAAGCAGGTTTATCTTTATCATATCTACATGCATTGTGCTGGATTTTCCGCTCTGACATCATTTGAAAGTTTACAGTTATAGGCATTTTAAAAGTTAAGCTAGTTTTCCAAATCTTTTGTTCACAAAAAAATATATAATTCATCATTTTTCAGAGTGTCTTCAAATTAAACGTTTTTTTTTAATGAAAGATAACATGAATATTCAGAGTCATTTTGTGAATAAGATTCTAGCAGTGGCATTTTCAACATTTCTAAGATTTTAAGTGTCCTTTACTGCTATTGCCGAACAGACACCGCTAAATTCTAGATTTTCTGCACATGAGGATGTAAGGATTGCTAAAACCTTTCCTTTACTGGAACATTCAGAAGCTTATCTTAATCTTAACAGGAAATGACCAATATTTGCTGAAAACATTTGATTAAGTTTCTAGTTGAATGTACTAAGGTTTCTACTTGATTTATCAAAGAAAGCATGGATTCAGCAGGTTAAATACCAGGGTTTTACTGCATATAACTCAATAAGCAATCTTGAAAGAAATAACTTTTTGTACATAGGACATGAATTTTTTAAAACCTCAATATTACTAGTTTTTATAGGTTTCTGCAATTGTATGGGAAAATATGAACAAGTTTTTCTGAAAAATACTGCAAAACCTTGCAGAGTGCAGCATATTTCAGAAGAAAACGAGTTAATATTCTCCCATACAAATGCAGCAACCCTTTCATTATATGCTCATTTTGTTTAACTAAAGGCTTAATACTAAAAGTCATTACAAAACACAATGTAACTGAATTTATGCCTTATTCCAAAATAAATTCACCACCTTTGATTCATCAATACACAATTACAGTCAGTATTCATGCACACATAGCTCTGCCCAGTGACCTTTTAACTTAGTCGCATGCTCTACATCAATTTAAAAAAGAATTGTAATTTTGGTCTACTTAAAATTGAAATTTTGAGTCATATTGTGATTGAATG
Organism: Unio pictorum; assembly: GCA_030141615.1. Taxonomy (NCBI): domain Eukaryota; kingdom Metazoa; phylum Mollusca; class Bivalvia; order Unionida; family Unionidae; genus Unio; species Unio pictorum. Next base: position 610,972 of record JARLTB010000132.1, on the reverse strand, counting down.
TATATGGATTTTTTTTCTATGCTGATCAAACTCAATTCTGCTTTTCTGATTATGAGGGACTGGATTATTGGGTTAATTCAGTGCAGTAAGTAGAATGGATTTCAGCTTGAAATGTAGGTTACTAGAAAATCCAGTACAGTTTCAGTGTTTGCAGGATATATGTCAGTAGGATTTGAAGAACTAACTAAGAAAGTACATTTTGAGGAAATTCAAGATGCAAAAATATAATTATATTTATTACCATTCTTATCACCAGCTAATGAAAACATGCTTATGCCCTGTCATTTGTATCTTGCTGTCGGATGGACCCCAGCTATGACTTGTATCGTACAGTGTGTCTTCTATCGCTAGCCTAACATTGTATTAAAATAGTTACATGGGGAAAATTGAAATGCAGCTGTTGTGTGATACTCCATTTACCCAGTGGAATAACTTTTGGATTATTGGCTCTGAAGTGCTTAGTTTCCAACCAAAACCTTCAGTTGCATTTTTTTCTCGAATCTAGTATTTTGGCAGGGATGTAAAATGGTACATCTCTGATAGATATGGAATAGCCATTGGCCTCGATATGCTTTTCTGTCCAATATGTTTCTGGATGCTAGAGTGCACTCATCATATTCTTTACCATTCTTTTTGCAAAATGATATATTTTCCTAAATAACTGTTTCTATGATCAGAGTGGTATTTTCAATTACTGCATCACTCACGTTTGTTGTTGACATTGCGAATATCATGTCCACTCAGCTGCTTTAGTTCATTCTCAAATTTAATCAACCAAAACCTAGAGCATCTGGTACACAAGTACACATGGTTTGTTTACAAAGTGGTTCCTATTATACTATACTATCTATCTTTAGACACACATATCGAGCACATCTGTGCAATATGAAGGTGTTCAGTATCATAAAATACTGCACAATTCTGACAATGTAAAGTTAACTGAGACAAAAATGAGCATATAATAATCATCATTATCAATGTACATTTTTAATATAATTCAGATTAGTAGTGACCCATGCATAAATTAGTTACCTTCTGTCATGTTATCTTAATTGTTAATTGTACATGTACTACTAAACATGGGTTAATTGTCTGTGACTGACAGAAAATTCACACCATCAAGAGCTTATGTTGTTACTGGCATTATAAATCTAGACATATGAGCAATTGTAATTGAGACATTAGAAAACCTAAGGACTGTCCTCTTTACAAAGAAGACACCTTGCAAAGACATTTCATTGAGCCTTCTGTTCCCTAAGGGACCCCATGAGATGACACATAGGTCACGAGACTGGTCAGTACACAGGTCAAAAGTGACGGTCAGTACACAGTTTTTGATACTAATGAAATTTGGTAAGTTTTCCATTAAATCAGGGTGTTCCCTCACTTTTCAACATCACAACATGAATACTGTACATTCACATGAATTATATGCAATCATACCAACTGCTTCAGTATTACATACTAATTTAGTGTCTTACTAATATAACAATAATAAAAAAAAACAACAGGCACAATAATTAAAATAATAACAAGAGGATGATATAAAGATTGATCACCTTACTGAAGTTACAATAGAGCAATGAACATATGAGTATGTGAAAACTGAAAGAACACACAATGCCAACGAATAATTTATTCCTGCTGAATACAAAGTGAAAATTTAAAAAGAACTTAAAGTATTGTTCATTAAATCCCAAACAATCCTAAAAGTTCTACCAAATGGAGAGACTTCCAAATTAAATTCCAGTGGTGTTCCAAACAAATTCCAATAATGAATGTGTTGATGAGCACTTTTTATTTCCAGGGAATAAGTTAAATAAATAAATCTACCGATATTAAAAGCTGAACACAAGAATATGATGATTCTACTTTGGTTGTTAAGGTAGGAATGAGTACTTTTTCAAATAAACAAAACTTATAAAAAAAAGATAAGACACAATAACATTTCCAAGATATAGGTCAGTCTCCTTTCAAAGTTATCAACAAGTTCAGGAATTTACAAGTGAAAAACCAATGTCCTAGACTCAGATTCAAATAAACATGTTTACCTCCAATAATAATTTAATGAATATTTAATCTTTAATCATAGAGAAATATTAGCCATGTATCATGCTGTTTACAAAATAAATATCTCTAGTCAGGTAAACCATTAACTTGAGTTTGGACTAAAGGTCAGTTACAAAATACAGATATACAAAACATATAATCATAGAGAAAAGCCAACAAACAATACAAATTAAATACATATGACATATAATTGTGATTTTTAAGTTAATGCTATGGAATTTAAAATTAATTAAGGCTAGCATCGTTTCAATCATTCTTTATAACTCAATAAAATTCTCAAAAATATGAGTGAAAAATATAACCCAAATGGAAAAACAATCCATGAATCATAGGTATGTACCACAGACCCATATTACAAATTTAGAATAAGAAAATAATTAACTTTATCAAAAGATCTTTTAATATTTTGCAAATAAGAAGTAAACTTCTTTAGCAAAAGTTGAACAATTGTCCCAAATCTTTTATGAGTGGGCAATCAAAATGGTTTTGCATGAAAATTGTTGGAATTTTGTATAATTGTGCCAATGTTTGAAATTTATACTTCTACTGCATTGTGACCCATGTGCATATACACTAATTGATGGATGCTTAATGTAGATCATACATTGCTCAGATCACCCAGGTAATAAGAAAACCACTCAATTTAAGTCAAGTCCTTTAAGTGGTCTTAGTAATGAGGTTATTATCAGTGGCTGAAAAATCTCCCCAAAACTCTATTCAACGTGTCAGGCCAATACTAAAGATATCTGCTTTTTTTAAGAATAAACTCTTGCTCAACTAGCTGTTAGAGAAATATAAAAGATGACAATTATAATGACCAAATTAAATCCGATTTTGTGATCTAAGACAGGTTCTTTGGTTTGATTTAGAATTGTGTTCAAGTCCATTATTCAGCACAGGATTGGCTATACATGGTGGACTAAGAACTCAGCCCTGACCCTCACACACCCCAAGTAGAACCACAGACTCACAGGAATCTTTTGGCAGGATTTCTTAGATACCCACATTGGCCAAAGCAATACATGAACCAACATGGAAGAGAGGTGAGATCTCAGTGATCTGGAAAGGTTAGTTCCTCAGAGCACTCAGCCAACAGGGGTCCCAAAGACCAGTTGTAGAAAGTGCTTTTTAGTACAAAAGAGTGAGGAGGAAGCTTTATTCAAACAAATGAAAAACAAATTAATAGAATCTATGAATTTTCATGGCACATGATACTAATTCATTCCTATAATAAACCTAAGGAAACCTCATTAATTTGAAAATTCAATATCTTTCAATATCTAAATACTTTGGAACAAACCTATATTTCACACCAAAGAACCATCCTTGATGTATGCTAATGTGTTGACAAAGCAATTGCAATTCTCAAAACCATATGCATTTACAACTTGCATCACTAATTCTGCATCCTGAGATAAACCACTACTTTGCAGGCACAACTTAATTATTTGAGCTTTATTTTAAAAATAAAATCAGAAAAATATTAAAATCAATCTGTTTAAGAGTTACATTTCTATCACTATTTCTCTCTCTTCACTTTATGAACAGAAATATTTTTAATATCATCCTTGTCACATCCCTGTCTTTCAATATTGACTCAGAATCGGTCAACTTTATGTCAATTTTGAAAAAGTTTTGTTAAATGTTACAGACAAACATGATCCAATAAAACACCATACTCTTGTAAAACAAAACAGAGAACTAAGGAAAGTGTCAGTGGTTTTTATTTTTAACACAGCTTTAAAAATTGTAAGTCTGTAGTGTGGCAGTTTATAGTAGGGCTGTACTGAACATTCGCTTCGTATTTGCTTTGGGTCCAAATAGTGGGCCAAATAGCTATTCGGAATTCGGCCAAATAAGTTCCTGGATGTTTTGCCCTATGGACCTTTCAGCCCAGGACATTTCGCCCCACTTCAATGGACATTTCGCTCCATGGACATTTCGGCCCAGGACATTTCACCCCACATCAATGGACATTTCATTTCATACCCCATAATCCCTCCCCTCTCTCTCTCTCTCTCTCTCTCTCTCTCTCTCTCTCTCTCTCTCTCTCTCTCTCTCTCTCTCTTCCATTCTTTTTTTCTCGCAGCAATTGTTATTTGGACTTAATTACAGCCAGGTAACTTCTTTGATCTTCATAGTTAAATAATCTACTAAATGTGGTATCAAGGTAATTAAGCTGCATCCAGGGTTTTGAGTATGTCATGGAAGCTGTTATGAAAAGGAAATTACAATTTAGCCCAGATGTTCTGGCATTCACTAATAACAGAAACAATGACATATAATTAAAACAATGTTTGATCTTAGTGTATCAAAATCTGAGCTTTAGGATAAGAATTATGATTCTTCAAGTGCATTGTCTGACATGTTTTGGTATAGAAGCTCTAGCATGTGTTTGCTTGGAAATTTATCAGTGGCTCTATAAATTGCAGTCTTTCCTTTTCTTGGTACTAGTTGTTACAATATCTAGTAAATCAATAAATCGAACAATGTCTTCATGCATTTACTGCAGAAAACCAGTTTACCTATTGTCAGCAAGCCATAGATTGCAACATTTGTGGCCTATGGCAACACAGAGCCTGTGGAAATACTGGTAAGTTTATTTTTTTTAATTATTTCTACATCATATTTCGATCATTCTGCAACTGAATGGGCATAACAAAATAAATAAATTTTTTATAATAATTTTATGCATCTAGTGTCCCTTTCTCGCATGATATTGTTCGTGTTTCAGTATATCCAACGTCTTTCAAAATAAATTTTATCACAAAACAATGAACTGAATGATCTGAAGAAAAGGTTTCTATTTACAGGTCTAACAAGCTACATGTATGGTCTTCTTAGATGTAAAAAGATATCCTTTCAGTTTGTGTGTGACCTGTGCAATTCAAAACCTGAGGTAAGATTTCATTACAAACAAAATGTTTTAAGAATAGAGACATGCTAAAGTAGCTGGTTCCCATTCGCATTCGATGTACTTAAGCTACGCTTAAATAAAAAATGCGAACAAAACGTGGAACACTGCCTACTTTCTCCCTATCACAAATGCTGGAATATTAGTAGCTCTAGTACCCATCCAAATAAAACATTCTGCCATACAATTTAAATAAAGAAAATCTAAATATATCCAATGATTTATAATGTTTCTTGTATCAAATATTTAGTTGTTTTTCTTGGGCTACACGATGTTCCATTGTAGTGAACTAGATCCTTTTGATTTTAGATGTAACACATTAGCGTTCTTATGTGCACTTTTATTTTTGTTTGTTTTTATGGTTTAACGCCATTTTTCAGAACGATATAGGCTATACATGGCGGCCAGTATTAATGGTGGAGGAAGAACCCGGACAACCCCCGGAAAGAACCACCAACCCACGAGAAGCTACTGGCAAGCTTTCTCACATAAATGCGTTTTGCCGAATCTTTGGCTGGAACACACGCAGACAGAGATGAGATGGCAGTGGTCCATAACGGACAGCGCTTTAGACCACTCGGCCACTCAAGGCCCCATGTGCACTTTTATAATGTTCTAATATTAATACTGTTTACAGGCAGATGGCTACAATGTCGAAATGGACTTAAGCACCATACCAAATACATCTTCCAGATTTGAACTGAATACCGGTACAGCACAGGTGCAGATGGAGAGAAAGAGAAATTCAATGTTGATTTCTATCAATAAAGAGGATATTTAAGCAAGGTGAATTTTATTTTATTTATTAGAATCATATGGGTGCTTGCATACGTCTTTATGTGTAAATACCATATTTGGTATAGTTTGACTTGGTTTTCTATGTATTGCTTGTATGTTTTCAACATTGTCTGACAGGTTCAGACATATTTATAATTACAGGCTGAATAGAAGTCAACAGTTGAAAGACATTTTAGCAAATGAACAGCACCATGTAGTGAACGAGTTTATGGTCAACATTGATGCTGCATCAACATTTGCAGCTGATATCTCTTCATTTGACTTTAAACGCCCACACAGATCTTTGATACCAGAAGAAGAAAGTTAAAAATCGAAGCTGACAAGAAAGCACAGAAATTCACAACATTGAGTAATATTGATGTATATATATAGCATTCTACAGTCCATCTTCTATTTAAAAGAATGCTCATCATTTACATAATCTTGTTAGGTATTTTGTAAACATTTGTTATTTTACTGATGCATGTATATATTTTTTCATGTAAAGTATTCAATTTTTTGATAATTACACACATATCATGATATTTCTCCTTTCTTCAGGTCAGTTATGAATGAAACTGTTTACCCTGAAGTGCCAGTTGATTCTGAAGATTGTATAACCTTTGAAGTAGTAGCCACAGGATCCACTTGAGGAATAAGAAAGTTAAAAGTCTAGTACTGGATATAGTTTTGTTGTTAAGCATGAGCTGAAGAATGGAACCATCGAATGTCATTGTAGCATGCGTGGGAAGAATATGCAATGCCCTGCAACCGTGCGACAGACAGAAGCAGACTTTTTGCAAAGCCATCAGAGCCATAGTCATACTGCCACTCTTAGCACCCGTAAAAATCAAAACCAAGGTATTTTGCATGAAGATGATTAATCTGTCTAAATACTGGGTCTATTCTATCAATATGTTATCAAGAGTATATATTTGTTAAATTGTAATCTGTTTACTTATAATTAATGTACCGGTATGCTAAATCCAGAAGTATCGCTTTATTATATACATTAAATGAGACTGTGTTGATCATCGTCTTCCAAGCTTTCTGCTATATTAACTAAACAGTTTTGAAAAATTATACTCTGCCAATAATTAGCAAACTTTCGTCATCCATCCATCCATACAATTATCCATACATACATACATACATACATACATACATACATGCATACATACATACATGCATACACACATATACATTAATACATTGATCCATACATACATACACACACATATATGTACCCATACATACATACATACATACATACATACATACATACATACATACATACATACATACATACATACATACATACATACATACTTTGATGTACTATATAAGATATAAGGTTTGCTTTTCGTTTAGGCCAAGGCATTAGGGAAAGAGAAATTGTTTGAAACAGCCCATGCATTGGTTAATGAGGTTACAGACATACATGCAGAACCATTACAACCTGAGGCATCCAAGGTAGCTGAGACAGACCTCGTTAGAATGGTTAACCGGACCAGGTCCACAGCCAGACCAGAGATCTTGCGTTTACTGTAAGTGATTCTTTTTTCTGTATACAATCTGTGATTGCATTGTATTTTCTTCATTTTCTTTTTCCTCTGCTGTTATTGTTCAGATCTTATTAGAGCAATTTAAGGTAGTATGTATATATATATATATATATATATATATATATATATATATATATATATATATATATATATATATATATATATATATATATATATATATATATATATATATTCCAGCTTGACGAGGGATTTCTGAACTCGACCATCAGTGAACCGTTCTTAAGTTTTGATGTCATCATTGGCAGTTAGAGCCACCTGATCTTTGCCACTAACAAGCAGCTGGAGCTACTTGGAATGGCCAAAACCTGGTATATTGATGGTACATTCAAAGTAGTAAAGAAGCCTTTTTATCAACTGCTATCAACACATGGATTTGTGAGATCTGGTGATGACTTGAAACAGATACCGTTGTGTTTTTGCATCATGTCGGGAAAGAAGAAGAGACATTACAAAAAGGTGTGTGTGTGTACTGAGGTGAGAGAAGATTATGGAAATTACTTTCATAACATAATGTGTAAAATAATGAACAGTATTTTAGCACAGAAAATAAATTTGCAATGTATTTGGCCTAAATATACATGTCCAGATCCAAATGCGATTTAGAAAATCAGTAATTAAATTAATTATTGTGCCTTTAATATGCGATTCTCAATTGGCAGGCATTCTTGCATTATTCGTGTAACATATTGGAAAACTTTGAAAATATACGAGGAAATAAAACACACTAAATGAATCTAAATAATCATTATGTCCATGTATAGTTTTACTTTTTTCCCTTCCATTTTAAGGTTTTTCAGTCAATCAAAGACCTATTGCCTGAAACGAAAGTCAAGTCTTTTGTTGCTGACTTTGAAAAGGGTCTTTTGGCAAGGGCTCGGAGCAGCTTTTGTAACCCTGCAAATACATGGTTGTGCATTTTATTTTGGACAGGCTCTTTGGAGAAAGGTTCAGGAATTGGGATTACAGGTAAACAACTTTCAGTCCACTCCTTTGAGCTGCGATGTTAATATTCATTAGTCTAGTTCCGATTTCTTTAGATTTTGGATAGCTAGTTCAAAACAATTTTTGAAATGCTGAAAATCACTTATAAATCATACATTTTTGGGAAGTTCAATATCTTGAGAAGTCAAAATCCATATTTATTTAAGAAAATGTATAATTCTGTTCATTCCAAATTTTTTAATTTTTCTTCACAAATAATTGCATTTTCTTTTCCAATTTTATCGGGTTTATCAGGAACACGACAGTATGTATAAACTGCTGCGAAAGGTTTTTGCGCTCCCCGTTACCAGCAGACGATATACCACTGTCATTTGCAGAGTTACAAAGAAGAGTTGTTCCAGAGGCAGTGAATGTGCTGTCATTCCTAAGATATGTGGAAGACAATAGGATTCACAATGACATAGGGACTGCTGACTCCTGGTTAGGTTATGGGAGAAGCATCCGAACCAATAATGATGTGGAAGGGTGGCATAATCGTCTGAACAGGAGAGCAAGAAAGGGAAATTTGCATTTCTATCTCCTCATAACTTTACTTTATAAGGAAGCAGAGAAACTGGATCTCTAGTTCGTCTGTTGCAAGAGGGAAAGATAAGATGACATCAAAAGAAACAGACAACAAAAGTTCAGGGTTGTCTTATCAAGTTGTGGGAGAAGTATGGAAACCACCAAATCAGCAAGAACACCTTGCTTAAATCCTGTGCCAGATGGTATGGTTCATGTTAGGCATAGCAACATATATATATATATATATGTATATGTGTATATGTATGTATATATATATATATATATGTATATCCATCCATCAAAGCACCATGAACTCCTTTATTGCAAATGACCATCACAGAGTTGCAAAATTATACTTCAGTATTGATAATATTTATATTTGTATTTCAAGTTTGTATAGCAGTAACTGATATTTTACTTCAATGCATTAAAAAAAAGAGAAAATCATAGATAGGTTTAGAAGTATACTGTTGCACATCATAATTTGACACTTCTACCCTGTCATGAGATGTAATTTTGATTAGTGATGTGTGTTGATTTAAACATGCAAATACATGCTTAATATTTCGAAAATAAATATCTGAAACCAGTTTTTATATCTCTTTACTGTTAATTACAATTTTCATTACTCGCCTCTCATTCAGCTTGATGACTGGAAGTAAAGAGTCACTCGAGCGTGAAAAAGATCGAGATGATGAAACACTATTTTGGAGATAACTAACATTAAAGTGTAAATTTTCAAACTTGAAGCGAAACACATACCGAATTCGACCGATTAACGAAAACAAAATACTGCAATGCTTACCATTTGAAAAGAGGCAATTGTCACCATAATATTCTGTTCAAAATATTATTAATAAAGGACACACAGGATACCACCCCCGTGTTTTCATGACTCGTGATAAGTCGGCCTATTCTGTGCATAGCTTTGAAAAGATGTATTGTTTATCCATCGGGCTATAGAAATGAAATACATTACTTTGGACTGTTTTATCAGCAGTTCAGTCGAGTAATTAGGTCATATTTATAGCTAGTTTTAAAAAATTAAATTTAATAATGCCAAAAAATGGCAAGATATATTAAACTAAACCGATCTTGAAAAAAATTAGTAAAGTTCAACATTTGAAGAAAAAAAGAAGCTATTATGTGGAAGAGAAACAACAATGAATAGGATGTAATGTGTTTAAAACGTCTTGTTTATGAGGGACCGCTCCGGTGTCCTAGTGGTTAGAGCATCAGCCTCGGATGCGGGAGGTCGTGGGTTTGATCCCTGGCCGAGTCATACCCAAGACTTATAAAAATGGTACTAACAGCTGCCTCGCTTGGCGCTCAGCATTAAGATGTTATTGTTAGGACTGGTCGGCCTGGTGTTAGAATAATGTGACTGGGTGGGGCATCATGCTACATGTCTGTGGCATGATGCCCCAGTGCTAGACATCACTATAAATTGCCACAATGCAGACATCGTAGCGATATGACTGAAAAATTGTTAAAGCTACGTTAAAAATCCAAATCACACACACACACACACACACACACACACACACACACACACACTATTGTTTATGGGTGCAAAGAAACAAGTGGTAATTGCCATCAATTATGTCCGTGTTTAGCTGTTGTGCGCACGACCACAAGTCTTTAATCATCCTAGTTTTTATAGGTTTTGGAATTAAACTAACTCCCCCATATATATGATCTTGATATTGACTGTTAGAATTACAAAGCCCCCTTTTAACGCCATTTCACCATTATCGATCATACAATTTTCACCATTATCGATCCAAAAATCGACAAAACATGATACAATAACCAATTCATTATCCCGACAATCAGCTTGTTGGCGCGAAATGGCAGATGTAAACAGTGCACGGTTTGTCTAATTTACGCTCACTGATTGGGTAAACGAACAGCGTGATTGATAAATGGCAATAGGTCAATTTCCTATAAACAGTAAAAAAGTGGTTTTCATAATTTTGTGTAACAGTTACTAAAAAGTACTGCAGTATAGAAAATGATCACTGTAAACGATAGATTAATTTTCTGATCAGTCTTATTACATAAGTGAAGAAAATGGGGAGAATATTGTCTGATATAATGGGACGCTGAATGTAATTGA